>JAQFYC010000030.1:0-113502 GCA_034694165.1 Tomocerus mixtus | reverse complement strand
GAGACCTTAAACGAGCCACTCTTCATGCAGATTATCATTTGACGTCAAGTTTGTTTCTTCGATGTTTTTGTCGCGAATAAAATGGCATTGTTGATTAGATAATGGATTTCCTCGAGAGTCAGCGGTAAGGTTGACCTTGATTTGTCCGGGCGCTTCTAATGTTTTAACAAAAGGGGGGCTACTTGTAGATGATCTTGATTTCGCAGTAATTGGATACAGTCAAACTGTTGTACCGTAATTAGTCGACGGGGTGTACACCTTCATGTCAGCAGGATCGATCGGTTTGAACATTTTATCTATACGCTGTTCCATAACACAAATCACATACATATTATACATAAACACACAGATAATACTCATTCTTTTGCTGCTAATTGTATTGTCACCTATTCTCAGTATTTGTATTTGCAAATCTTTTAAGTGTATAGCGTAAGCACGTAAGTACTTAAGTAAAGTTTATTATTACGATCGAAGTAGTCATCCATTTATAAGTGTTTACATGCAAAAGCACTTTAATTTAGAAAACGCTTCAGTAGTTACATATTATGTGGCTTGATACAACATTGTGCATGAAACTATGAAAGTAGCAGAATTCTTGTTTTAGGAGCAAATAAATGGCAGAGCAAGAAACGAATACATGATGTGAGTGAGCTAACCTGGCGGAAGCTGCCCGGGGTAATGATGAACAAGTAGATCATGTAGATTGGGATACAAATAAGGGAGGACATGGTGAGAAGCCAACCTACTGCAATCGACCACTGCGGGTATTCGTAATCTTCTTGTTTCAAATCCTCATACGCATACAACGACGCAAGGAAGATAACCTGGCAAATAAACACCAGCATTAACAACATTTTCCTTAAATTCTTAATGTCCTTTTTACTTGCAGTATTGAATAATATAAAAATATTTGCACTCGAAAAAAGAACACAGTGTAACGCAAACCTTTCCAAAAAATCTTGCATGATTCATTTTACTGATAATGTGCAACATTTAGCGAACATATTTCTTAATAAATATTTAGTTAAGTCAATTACTGCATTACATAAGTAAATAAGTATTTATCCACTGTTACAGATATACATAAAATTAATACAAGAACGTACAAGGATGAAAATAGGACTTATGTAATTCCAACAAATTCTCCAGAACCTATTCGGTTTCTTGCCGATCATTTTTTCTACGTCGCAAGAAAATCTGTCAACCCCATAAATCCAACAAACAGCAGCCGCCTCAACGAATACAACAAAGAGTATAGATATTCCAGGTCCATAAATGGTAAGTAAGTTAACTAGATAAGTTCCGCCCTGAAAGTACATCAAAAATAACATTATTCATTAAATTCTCCAAACAAGTGGGTTACATGAAAGCGGCCCGTGGTGAAAGTTGTCGTACATAAATTATAACAAAACACAGCTGGAAAGCTGTTTTTCATACTGTAATAAATAGTTTAACAGCTAAAAGTGTATGTATCTCTCCTACAGTTACAATTCAGAGTTATATTGACAATATTGAGAGAGATAGGATCGGAGAGATAGGAAAGATCTAGTGTGTTAAGAGAGTGCGTGATGGTAAATTGAATCTTACTTGAGTACATGTAGGCAGGGTGCATAGGAACACAAAGACAATAAGCAGAGCAACAAAAATTTCCCGGTTGCGACCCAAAGTAATTGGATACTCATCACAGAGAGCAGTGATAATTGCTTCAAGCCCTCCAAAGGTGCTGTCCAAACCCAATGTAATTAGCATCAAGAAGAAAATGACCGACCAAAAGTTGGATCCCGGCATCGTAGCGATTGCTTCTGGGTACACGATAAACACTAAGCCAGGCCCTGCAATTTAGTTGGAAAAGAAACATGAAACAATTTTAGACCATTTGATACCATCTCATCTAATTCTGCCTTCCTTTCTGTCTGCATCTGCTACACTGACCATTTATTAGCTATTACACTTCTTGTACTGCTCTACTTTCATTTGGGTTCTGGCCTGGAATATCATTTATCATTAGGGTATCTTAATAGAGTATCAGATATAATAATTTCTTTGGTCCATTCTGAATATTCTTATATATACAATAGGTGCAGAATCTGCACTGTCTGAATTTACTAATAACCTACATAATTAACGTAGGTGCATAATGCAGTCAAAATATGTAAGATGTCAACATACTAATGGTCATTCGATTTCGTCGAAGAAATATCGATAAGTGGACGAAGGCCATTTTTATTATTATTATCTTTTGAATATCTTACCTTCTAATCCGACTTCGTTGATGTTTTTGTTTTGTACCTTAGCCATGTAACCAAGACAAGAGAAAATGACAAACCCTGCCAGAAAGCTTGTCAGACAATTAATTGTACTTGTGATAATTGCATCTCTGGTAACAACAGAAAAAGAATCAGTTACAATATTATAATTTACCAGTTAACATAACTATAATTAATCTAATTAACGTAATTAATTTACAAAGCGTACTGTATTTAACATTTAGCTACTGTACCTGTAACAGTTATTATGAAATTTATTGTAACTGGAGAGAGCCAACAAAGTTCCGAAACCTGGTCCCAATGAAAAAAATATTTGAGTTGCTGCATCAATCCAAACCTATGGATTTAGATGAGAAAAATTAAATTATCTTATTGGATGATAATATTATAAAACATGCAGATACAAAGAAAAACCTTTGGAAATAAAATTTAAAGGCCTTATCCTCCACTTTCCCCAAACTTGTTAGATGACTTACCCTAAGATGGTAAAGTTTGTCCCACTGTGGGGTAAGGTAATAGCTGATTCCAGTATAAGCGCCGGGAAGTGTTACCCCCCGAGCCAGTAGAATGAATAGGACAAAATATGGTGCCAACGCCGTGACCCACACTGCCTGAAACCCCAAAATGGCAGTTAAAATCACAATTACTATAAATAAAACATTTTGTATTAGTAATTATACCACAATGATAAGGCATAGTACAAATAAAGTAAAACTCTATTTACTACATGTTATCGACATCAACCCCCTTATTTATTTATTTATTATATTGAAGCAAACTCAAAATACCATAGAACATTTTACATTATATGGAGCATTTAAAGTCAGGGAAATGTGTTCGACCTACATATCTGTACTTACACTGTTTCCTTATTTTTAGTCAAATAAATGAGACTTAACTTAGTGCTTCTAAATTTTCGATCCAATGCACTTATAAGTTAGTGGATAGTTAGGTAGCTGATACAAAGTGTGATGAGATGGATGAGCTCCAGATACATTACTAAATTCGTATAATCTGCATAGTAAGAATAGGAATTGAAAGAAAGAGGAATGATGAACTGAATGCATAATTCATTGAGTGTGAGAAGACGAAGAAAAAGTGTTTGAGCCAAACTGTGAGTAGTGAGCATCATTCTACTTAGTATCTCTTCTCTAGATAAGATCGTTGCTAGCACAGATTTAGGTGAAATAAAATACGGAAGCGTTACATAAGGAAAAGTGTGGACAGACATTCACCTAAAATATCGAGAGCAATGCAATGCGATGGTTTGGTTTGTAGGGTCGGGTCGCTTCCCTGTACTGTATGCTATGCAATAGATTCTTTGTTCTCCATCCCATAGTACACAGTACACACACATCCCACCGCATCACATCCCATCATGAGTGAGTGACTGAAAAAAAGAGTGCTACTGACTAAATGCCTATAGATAAACTCAGCAGAAGGATCGGATCGGATTTATTATGCTCTCCATGCGTTAAAGTTAGTTGAATGTTCCCAGTTCAGCTCACTCACTCACTCAGTTGGGTTTTCTCTTTGAAGCCTTTCCTTTCCCTCTTATTAGTTCCTTCTCATATGCTATACAGGGTGAGATATTTGCAAATGGACCAAAATGCTTTCTCTTTTTAACACAAATATAAACTAAAGCTTTCTTTTTTATTACAAAATGCCTATAATGTCCTATCTGACGAAATTCCATATTTGAATATATCTTTTGTAACCATTTAATACAGTTTTCTAGCAAGCAACAATATTTTATCCAATTTACATTGAATATATGTTTTAGAAAAAAACGCATAATTCATAATATTCTCTTTAGATATAAATAATTTTAGTCAATATGTCTTCAAAAGCAGTTTGACATCTTGAAACTATTGTTTTTCATGGGGAAAGTATATGAAAGCTTGTACGTCTTGAAATGTACAACTTTAAAAGTCACCCAGTATATAAGAACACGCATGCATGGTGTAGGGGGTACTGCGGACAAATATATTAAATTTAAGGAATGTTTTAGGTATCTACTTCAACTTACTAAATACACACACAGGTAGTGTGTAGCTATAAACTTATTGGCTCACTTAGAAAGTGTAATAGGGATAAAGATACTTATGTATAGAGTATAACTACTATGTTTGGTGATTTAGGTTGTAAGGGTAGGTAGCAGGTACTTGGTGTAATGGTAGATAGGTATCTATTATGCAGGAGAGCATCACGGCACTGAGAAAGGGAGAGAAAGCCAGAGGTGTTTAGTGGAAAGAGATAAGAAAAGGAAATCGCTAAAGGGGTGCCCATCCAAGTTACGGGGAGTCAAGTCAACAGGTTTTTTCTTTCCTACACACATAGTACATACATACTGTAGAGGCATTTATATATTGAAACATAGAAAGTTAAGGGGAAGGAAATTGCTTTGAATTTTAAATAAGTCTCAAATGCTGTCTGTAACAAATGGAGCAGTGGGAATGGCTTTTTGGATAGATCGTCCAACTCACTCTTCGCTTCAATATCCGCAAAAAGGTTCTCCACTCTATTTGTAATGCTAAAATCTTTCTCTCATATTACAACTCTTCTATCACACTTAAACTCTCCGATCCTATTATAGCATTTGTATACGTAGCACCAACTCCTTTTCTTCCTCCTCTATGTATCTTTCACTGACACTCACTACAACAATCAGTTCCTTTATTTTCTATGAACTATTATCAATACACATAATAATATTATCTGTATCCACTATATAATACCAATATCACTGTTGTTTTCCAGCAAAGCATTATGCTTCCAAAATTATGTAACTACATACTACTATGTGCGTAGGTAGTAGGTACGTACGTATCTATGAATTTTTTCTTGCTACACTTATTTCTTCCCAGATTCTCTGTTATTTTTCCCACAAACAATTCAAGTGCGACTAAATGCCGTGGCCATAATTTGGTACACTATATAACACTATACCTATATATACCATAAAGCTACAAGTTCGCACAATATATTACTGTTAGTATTGTTAGTGCACACACGTAAGGTATGTATATTTGTATAAAGGAAAGGTTTCCATGCCAAGGTAAAAGTTCTACAATGTATTTACCTTGGTCTGTTCATATTATAATATATGTACATAGAGAGACGAGGAATTTATGTGTTTCCAACTCCCCTATCACATCAATGGTTACTAGTAACCACGCAGTAGAGATCTAATGCAATGGCTAAACTCCATTGTAAATATATAGTAAAAAGGAATGGAGAAAGCAAGCAGACCATCTTCAATAATACAATACATCATTGTGCTCTCTCCTCCTGGCTTGGCTTGGCTTGGCTGACCACACTTACTTACTACAAGTCGAAAGATAACAGAATAGATAGCACCTACATTTACCGAACTGAATCAAATCAATTTATACTACATGGATTCAACATACGGTACAAGTGAGTGGGGAAAGTAAATGGCAAAGTAAGAGTATCTGTTGCCTGCTCTCGAACTGTAACAGTAGCCAAAGTCAACCGACCATCAGTAGAACAAAACCTTCTCTTCTGCTTACCATTTATTTTTCATTTGGGGAACAAGTGCACTCACTATCTTGTCTCCTATTGTAGCTACTACGATTTATTCGCCAGAACTTATATGCATACCTTTTACAAACAGACACCCGAACTGTTCCCTTGCCTTAAACTTCTACAGGGTAGCTTCTATTTTTGTTTCTAAAAACGCGCCGTATCTTCTTAATAAATTCAATCTTCAAACAAATAAAGAAGCCAGAGAGTTCACTTGGTAGATAATTGTAAATACAAATTATAAATGCTACATAAATGTTTTATAAGGTACTACAATGCGGAGAGAGAAAATATACATGGGTTTTTCATTTGTAATTATGGGATACCCTGTATGATGTACGATAGAAACCACTTGAGTGAAAAATGTATACCTAGGTACCTATGCGTGGATTCATGGAAGAAGATTCAAACGACTTTCTCCAGTCGCCTCAAATCGTAAAACAACGTATGCTATATGTACATACATCGGAACCGACTTTGTATTCCAGATTTATATTCAGCCTAATGGTATTGGGATGTAGTATTGTGTTTTAAGATTTTTCACTGTGTATTTATTAGAGTAGTACTATTTACCTAACTACGTAGCAAAACCACTGAAGCGGGTAACCAGCACTAATAACGCTACAATCTAGAACCGAATGTAGGTTTAGGCATTTGAATCTATTGTTTTTGGCAATACAGATAATGACGGATATGCAAGTAGCTAAACAAATACTTGGAAACTTGTAGTGCAAATCTTTATAGACTGCATTTACATTCATGCATGACTATGCAATGCACACAGTAAAAGAAATGAGTGGAATCAATACACAGAAACAAGGAAGTGATGACGGAAAAGGTTTCGATGGAAATATGTTCTTTGGCCTACTTCAGTAGACAAACAGGCACAAATTTCTTTCGACGAGGGTTTTCATCTTCCATACAATATTGATAATTACTAAAGTAAATAATTATTTCATAAATGGTTTTAATTTACTTGCCTTCCCAGAACTACGTACTCCTTTCCACAAAGAGAAGTAGACAATTATAAAAACGCAGAAAACGCATAGAACCAAAGGCCATCTCATTTCTCCCATCCCGTCCATTTTATTCGACAAGTGTGACTCGAGTACTTTTCGCCTAATTGTAACAATCATAGAAAGTAGAGAAAAAATTGGATTCAAAGATTTTGATACCAAAGATATAGTAAGTACATTTGTCGTAGTCCAATTGACCGATGCGCCCAATTGTGTGATTGGCCTAGGTCGGTAGCCCAACCACTTTAACAAAAACTCCTTAAATTCATCAATTATGAACCAAATATAATTTTTAGTTGGGCCACTATTTGAAAAATACTGAAAAAAGAGTCGATCTAAAAAGTAGGATTCTAATAATATTGAAATGGCTACTTCCTACTATTCGATATGTTAATGGCAATGACTAATAATTATCGAACTTAATGAATTGTGACAATCAAAATATTGCAATAAATTTCCTTAATGAGAGAATGACGGAATTTAAACAGCTAGGAAGTGTCTATTGGCAGATTGGTCGATTGGACTACGACACATTCACATAGTTTTTTCGCTGAACGCAACGTGATCTTCTTTAGTCTGTATTTACGTTTTGGTAAAGTGGAAAATCAGAAAACGACTTTTGGAGGGCTTGGTCTGGTAGTACGTTGTCTGAGATGTAAAAACACCTATGTATCTTTCGATATTTATTCCTTTGTCTATTTTCTTTGTGAGGTGTTGTTTTTAATAGAATGTAATGGTTAATAATTGACAAAAGGATTACATCACTGTAAGATCTAGAAACCTTGTGCACTCAGCCACACATTGGGACTATCACAAGGAAAATAGACGACGGGTGTCTGTCACTGTCACAAACAGATTAAGATCAGCGACAGCAATTATTTACGTCTTGGCCAGTTTTCCTTTGTAGTAAAATGGACTTACTCGTAATATTCTTTTGCTGGACTCGTCGTCCCGTTAGTCGAATTTCCCATTAAAGCCATATCTTTCACCTCAATGCAGTTCTCCGTATTCCATTCGTTTTGACAAGTTGTCCATGGAAGTTCAGGTTGGAATGATTCAACCAAATAATACACTGCCCATCCGATTATAGTGTTATAGTGCATCCCCACGTACAGATCTATTATGCAAATTGCGTAGCCCACTCCTGAAACATAAAAACTTTTAAATTAGTAATTGTCTTCGAATTCCAAAGAAATTATCCACACGTTAAAATTACTGCAGTTTATAAATTAACTACTAGAGTTATTGAATATTTGAATCATATACATTGCCAGAGGTATTTCAAATCCTATTTTTTGACAATGATATATTATCATTTAGTCGGATGTTTATGGTATATTTACGATTGGCAGAAATCTGTTTTTCTTCAGATTAACAAGCAAATCATTTTGGGCTTAAGTTACTAAAATTCAGCCCCACTTCTACATTTATTACTATGAAGTAGCAATTATGATACTTAGGTAACTGTATACACACTATACATACATACTAAAATCGGTTTGCTAATTATTATTATTTGTAAGTATAATGAGCCCAATTAATTCCTGCCTATATTATAATTTTATTACAATTATGTTGTGTACTTATATTTAACTAATTACATAATATGCAAAATTCACCTGGCAAGGGCACCACAAGTCTCATATAGTAGTTCATGAATCTGTACCTAACTTTCTTATTCAGATTAAGGAACCCATTTCACAAGATCCAGCCCTACCTATAAAAAGTGTATGACCAGTAACGAAATTATAGTAATAATCATGACGACATGTCCCACAAATCGAAATCGGGCATCCAATTTGCCCTGAATTGAATTACGAGCAATTAATTCATGGTTTAAATATACAATAAGTAGTAGCTGATCATGTAATTAGTCCAGATCCAGAATGATATTTTCCATCGTTACATTTATAAATAGTATCTGTTTTACGGTGAGAATAACCAGAAAGCATTTAGCGAGAATAGCTATCTACGAAGCCTTTTCTTTAAGGATAAGTAGAACACTATATAAAGTATATTGGAAACCTAATATTAACCTACAAGAATAAACAAGTGTATGCATTACAATTGCCATTTATAGGTATTGGCATTATGTATCTGTAATTTCTTAGTTTTGAGCTTGGTTCTATACTATATATTACATAGCACGGAAAATTGCTAATGCACACCATTCTCTTGAATTCCATATCAGTAAATATGTATATTAGGTATGGATGGAGACAGAATAGCATTTTTAAACGTGTACTACTATTCAATCTGTATTCCCCTCCTGCGCTTCCAAGTATGAATTCGAAAATGAACTACTGAACTACTACAAGATTAGATGAATAGTGCACTGACATTCCTTTCTGTAACTCAACATCAGTAGGTATACATATATAACATGTGCATGACTTTGAACCGTTTAGAGTATATTAATATTGACTAGTTGCCTAACAAAATTCTTCTTATATTTCAGCACCTACTATTAAGCGTAACTCTGCAAATATTTGAAGTTAAACTAATCCTGCTGTCTGCGGTCCTGGTGACATCTTTACTTAAGTACCTATGGAGAAATGTTCTGTTGAAATGCAAACGCAAATGCAATGACGTATATATGTGTGTCTGTGTTATTAGGAACTATGGTTATTATGAGCCATAACTCCAGCTTCCATTATCATTGGGCCTAAACAGAGTCAAGTTTACCATTTGATTTTGATGTGAGAGCTCATGAGAAGATCAGTTACTTTGGGTAATGAAGTTTCCACCAATCCAAATTATAGCAAAAGACGGGGCTCATTAAATTGCACCATGTTCACCCTGCTCACCCGGGTGGTTCACCCCCTGGCTCAATTGTGCTAGATTAGGCTAGGTTAAGTCAGGGAACAGCAGTCCCATTACAGCACAAGAAGGATTTGTTGTTATTTACCGTGCCCGGGAGAGTGGGGTTTCTCGAAGGCCGTGTAACATCATTGGTTGACGGTATGTTTATTCGGAGGCCGCGTAGCCTCATTGGAGCACAGACTTCCACTCAAAATACAATAGAATAATGCCTCTATATGCCTAGCTAGAGAGTCCCTCTAGCGGAAAAGGAAGAAATAATTTTTCTATGAGGGTAGGTAAAAAACGTGTGGGTGAACGGGGTGAGCAGCGTAAACCGGGTGCAAATTACAATATCCCGCAAAAGACAGCATTCTCCATTACAAATTATTAACTAACAATGTTACATTGCAACAGAACGGAAACTAATTCCACCTACCACAGGTGTAACCTTTCTTCTTATTTCTCTCTTTGCTACATTACAGGTGGATCAGTGTCACAAACGTCTTTCTGACAAGGTGGGATACTTGCTTATTTGTAATAACTGTTATGCACACCGTATTTACTTTAATAAATGCTTAGGGCATCTGTGGAAGTGTTTACCAATATACTAAATTAGAGTAGACGTCTGTTAAGCAATGTGGGGTGCTGAATTGCGTTTAGTATGAACGCTTTTATTGTAGTAAATACTGTAAAACTACGTGATTAAACAATCTCTGTTTCCTACTTACACTCATAATGACACAAACAAGACTATTAATATTCTAATAATATACCTATAGGTATAAATATTTAGGACATCCTTACCCACTTGGGTATTAACTTAATAACTATTTATATTGGAGCGTAATAAGATCAATTGAAAATAGTAACAGTAGTCAATCATGCAACCCTGCGTCACTCAAGAGTAGGATTACCAAACCTACATTGTGAGACAACTGTACATCTTTATTATTAAGGTGTATAATATAATATGTGTAATGTTTTGTCTTCTGTCAACACTAATTGAAAACGTGAGTCGTAGAGTCGTTTTCAACAATCTGCTATTTACTATACAATTGCGCTGAAACGGTTACAATATTTCTCTGGTAATTCTAGTAAACACTGCATTTAAGATAAAGAAATTTAAAAAAGGTGACGTTTTACTTTGTCTTAGAAATTAAACTCGGTAAGCCACTATCAAGACCGAGTCTAAAATATTTCAACTATGTTTGTATGAGCCCAAGCCACTGTATCGAAAAACTCTATATTATGCATTCTACGATGCTTGTACTGTATAACTACTACTTTTAAAATGGTCCATTGTGGATTTTGGATAACGGTTATGTCACAAGTCACAATGCTGCACGTTGGTCGGTTTGGTCATAGAATAATAGCAATAGCAAACAGAAGCATTATGTACCATATAGGAGGTAGCATGCATTTAGCTAGTTAATTGAATACAGGGCTATTCATAATTGACATTCCCAACCTTCAGAAAGGCTCGAGAACGTAAATTTTAAATAGAAGTATGTGATTTTCCATAGAATGGCATAATAGTTGCAATACTTAGGTTCCCATGAGAGAGAAGAAGCAGCCCTATCTGTACTTTATATAACTCTGTAACATTTCTACAATTAAATAGTACATAAATGGTTAGTAAACATGGATTCTGTAGGGCAGACTTAGGTTTTGATTTAATTTCCACCATTTGAATTACACGGATATTTAAATTAGAATAGAATTCCTTGTGCTTAAATCATTTAAGGTATCTAGTTGCTTATTTTAATTAATAGTAGATAGTAAGTGGTACGTTGTGCGTAGAGATTGTAATATGATATGGAGCAAGTGTAATAAATGTTGAAACAGTCGCCGTCATCCAACCTTACACTAAGTTGTATCGTGAGAAACAGAAAGTATAGTGAAAAGAGGTGAGTAGTAGGTAGTAGGTAGGTGTATAAATAATAAGAAACAGTAACGTAGGTAATAGGGAAGAGTTAGGAAGGTAAAGGACTAGATCTGGATAGGGGAGAGTAGATCACCGAGTTCAAATCTCAATCTTTTACGCCTGATGTAGTAAGTTTTGCCTGAAGTTAGAAGGAAAAATTGTGTTTCTGTCTTGTCTGTGAGTTAAGTTAAAGGAGGGCGAGTGAGGGAAAGAAAAAGAAAGCGTCTGGCTGGTTTGTCGAGTTGAGAGTTTTAGTTTTAGTTGCTTTGCTGGACTGGACTTTGGAATTGTGGAGTGAAAGTCAGTGAGCCAATAGATCTCGGCAAATCATTTATCCACAGGGTGAGGTGTAAAATGAATCTTAGTAATTGGATGTCTGCAACTCCCTTGGTAGTCGTTTAGACAAGGAAGAATCGTGCCATTTAGCACTTTTCCATCGTTGTTATCTCTTGACATTATTTTTCAAGTGGTAATAACCTTAGTTTGATGCCACAGAGTCACTTGCCATTTCCCATTCCTTTCTATCCACTCGAATCCAATCACACTGTCTCATGGAATCTTCCTGTCCTTCCTCACTTCTAACTCTTATTTTCTCTCTCACTCTCTCTTACTATCACTTACTCACAAATCCTCAACCTTTCTCATACTATTACATACAACAACGTACGTACATAAATGTAATGGCCAAACTGAACCAACAACTCTTCTGTGTAGGTACTACATAGTACTAAATTTACCACTTACTACCAATACTACGTATTATTCCCTGTACTCTTTCTTCTAATAACACCATTATTCTATACAATATATTGTTCCGTTTATATTTCCACAATAGACCTTACAAATCCGCACTAGGACTAACATGACTCTATGTAACATAATGCAATATTTGTAACGAATTGATAATTCATGTATTATATTTTACTCCGTAAATGTAGCTTTGTCTTAGGATACTTACCTACATTAATATGGAGTTAAAAATGTAAAAAACATTTTTTCAAAGGTAATAATTAATTAGCCATTATAAATCATAATTTAACTTGGAGGTAACGTTTTAAAAAATTAGGTAACTATACCTAATACCTTCAAAGGCAATATTGTGACTACTACAAATGGAAGGTTAAGGAATAATATTCAGCCCACATTTCCAAACTATGTTGGGTTTCTTTAACTTACAAGTTGCAAACGGTAAAAGTATTATTGTTTTAAGTACACACTACGTATTGCTGCAAATAAATGCACAATGTTGCATCGTAAATTCAATACATTTGTAGACTTTCTCTATTTCCAATGTAACATTGACGACAGTGGCCACTTTGATCATTTATTGCAACAACGATCGTAGGTCTATCTTAGATTAAACTATGAGAAAGAAATTTAACTTTTCTAAGTCATATACCAATTTTTAGATCAATATTGTAAAGTGAACATGACATACATGTATATTATAGTTCGTGCTTTGCCTCTGTTTTATTCAATTTCACTACATTTCACTCATTATTACGTTACGCATTTGTCGCCTCTGTGCGCGGCATTTGTGGGTGACTCCATTTGTGGTAAAACTTTTTGTAAGTAAATGTCTCTTGATAATGTTATGGGAATATAATATTGTTCTACGTAATATAGCATCTGTAGTTGAAGGAACAACCTTGTTCTAGTATATACTTATAGTGTCACTATATAGAAATCCGGAGGAAGAGCTGAAACATTTACGACCATCTGTCTAGACTCATTTCCTTTAGTCAACTGTTGTTTCATGCAACATACTACGAATACAAAACATGTGGAAACAAAAAAAGAATTTATGTAAGGATAGCATTGCTTTCACCAACTTACCTTTCACTGCGGGACAAATATGTTTCCAGATTGAAATGCATCCGCTTCGGTAGTATTGGCCCAACGCTAACTCCATGAAGAATAGTGGCAGTCCACCAAATATTAGCATTACACAGTATGGGATCAAGAATGCACCTGTTGAACCAAACAACTCTTGTAGTATTTCCTCATTCCACTCCATTTTTCTTACAAACTCAAAACATGACAATAACTTTCAAGATATCTTGCTATTAACAAATTACGAGTCTGTAAAACAAATTATATTGCCCACAGTTACAGCTAGCTAATAAAGGATAGAAAATAACTTATCTAATTATTGTAATAATGTAGTTTGGAATTTTTCTTCGCTCGGTAGTAGTATCCTTTATTTACTTCCGAAATACTTTGAAATTTTTTATATTTGTAGTATATGCAGTATTATTTATTTAACGTACATACAAAAGGAAGATAAGATAAAATTAAGATAAAGAATATATATATATGTATACACATTATGTGCTCAAGTCCAATTATTATGGTGATAAGATTAACTGTTGTAAATGCGTATGTTAAATCATTTAATAAGATTTAAAACATCTTGACCAGACGCAGGTCTTTTATGATAACAATTTCTGCTTATAATTTCTAAACCCTAACGTATTAACACTATGCACGGGATTCGTTAGTTGATTTGTTACAAACAAACTATATACATAAGTTTGCTGTGGAAGTTTTTTGAGAGTTATAAAAATCACAAATTATAAATCTAGCTTTCCATGATAAATAGATTTGAATAATGGACAAAAATATGACCAATGTGCAATGGATTTAATAGACAGCTAGGAGGCTAGATTCAATATAGTAATATCTTTCCACACGAATAAACGTACTGGAGTCATAGGTCATTGGAACCTGTGTTCAATATATAAGGAAAGGGGTAAATTCTAGGAACACATGAAATGAGTGAATAGTTAATAAAGATGGAAATCTTAATATTGCAGAAAATAAACTTATGTGCCGATATTCAGACTGCCTATATATACGATACATTGTAAGCAGATTGTCTGCCGATATATTGCATAAAACCATTCAGGTTTTTACTTCAGAAGTAAGACACTTTCTTTTCTTATTGACCTAATTTTTATTCGTCGTAGGGAAAGAATTGTTGTATGACTAAACTTGAGAATGTATAGGCTCTCAATTTTGGCACAATGACTTTTTAATTAGACTTTATTCACAAGTTTTACCTACGCTGGCTGTTGTTGAATGGAAATATTATGTTATTGGACATCCACGTTACAATAATATGTTATATGTGTATTAAAACGTACCAGTAGTTAGGTATGTCGTACTACTATGTAGTATATGTTGTTGACTTAAACACGTTGAAAAATTCAATGATAAATGATTTCAGGAAGAAACGCTGGCTTCTTATTACATTTTATATATAGGTACGCGGTCTATCATCATTTCCTCCCCGACTATTTTGCTCCCCATGACCATATACACTGTGTAGTTAAAATACGTAAATAAGTATGCCTTAATATAGTGATAGTCATTTAGCGGTGCTACCTATATGGAGGATAGCCACTTTTTTGAAAAATAAACATTGATATTTAGCTGTTTTTAATTAGATTCAGTTAGTTAAATACAAGAAACGACTAGTTTCCTAAAATTACCAATGGACACACTAAAATTTTTTAAAAAATGTGCGAGTCTACCTTTTTATTGTATCGTCTTTTGAAGTATACAAATAATAATTTTTAGTAGATAATACAAAAGTTAGGAATTTTAAGTTTAAGTGTTTATGGTCATGGGGAGCAAAAGTTGCTGGGGAGCAAAAGAGGCTGGAGATCAAAAGAGTCGGGAAACAAATAATGCCGAATCAGGTAAGCTTTCTCAGAGATATTTGGTATTGATCATAAAGATGAAAATCCTAACAGTTTCTTTAAGCTAAACGGATTGTTAGGGTTTTTTGTCAAAATATACATATACAAAATCCTCAATTACTTCACCAAATACACCAGTTTATGTTTTAAAACAGTGAAATCTCCCTCAGTTTACATTTAATCATTCGAAGGAAAACGTGAATGTCAAAAAGCAAAGCCTACAATACAGACAGAGACAATTAAGTACAAAATAACTATTTTTAACTGCCATGAACAAATGCTATGATTTTCTTAGCAATTAAAATATAATCTTCTTAAGATAATTTTTAATATTCAATAATAATATTAAGAATAAAATCAGAGAAAATAGTAAATTCTAACCTCCACCGTTTTGATAGCAGATATAGGGGAATCTCCAGACGTTTCCAAGATCGACTGCAAATCCAATGACGGCAAGGAGGAATTCGATTTTCTTATCCCATGTTTCTCGTCCGTCTGACGCCAACGTTATTGTAAAAGCAGCGGAATTGGTTTTGGTAACCTCTGGTTCTAGATTATTGTCTGATTTTGTAAGCCTTCGTGAGACATTGTTACCATCCTGGGCAACAATGCTCTCGGCACTGCTCCCATCACTTGTCCCCGTCGAGTTGGGCATGCTTCAGGACACGCTAGCCTGAATCCTCTCCTGTGTCACACAACATTATCATTTTCTTCTCAATATCTTATATTATGTTTTGCTACGTTGAAAATGTTTTCCTCTACATGCAAAGTAGTCAAGCAGCAGCCAAAACCAAACCCCAATCGAGTTCCTTCCAAAATTGAGAACATTCAAAACGAAAGAGAACTAAGGAAAAGCTTTGAAGCAAAAGGAAAACTAAAAGTGCACTGAGCAGTCAGGGAACTTGTACAAATGCTTTTGGCGAGGAAAAGTGTTGATGGGAAAAGTTTACACAAAAGTAAACAGATAATTCAAAAGCACATAAATACCTAATGAAACTTATACTTATAGGTATTTCTACAATAACTTGTTCTGTCATCAATGTAAATGCATTCTATTTGGTAATTATAATTATACGTATGTATTCCTACATGATATCAACATTTGTGTTTCCCTTAGAAATACATTCACTAAGTTGCAGCTCTTGTATAAATATATAGACAACGCTTGAGATACATAAGTTGAAGGGTTCACGGAGTACTGGCTCCACTTACTATTGGTTACGTTTTACTATTCCTCATTTCAAAAGGAGAGTAAGTCCATTTTTGCAACTTTACAGAAGGCTGTGTTTTTGGGTTTGTGTAATCCTTGGTTAACATACAAACCATAAAGACTTACGGTCGTTTTGAAAAAAATTGAACTTTTTTGGAGATATTTATGTATACCATCTGAAAGCTTAGCTTTCAGGGGACATTTCTGTAGACAAATATCTCACTTGTCCCCAAAATAGGCTTCTCCCCTTTGGAAATGAGCTCTTCAATTGATGAGTGAACTCAAACCAAACTGAAATATTAGGTATTAAACATGTGGTTCACGCTAAATATAATAAATATTTTGTCTAGAGTAGCTCTTTTCCTACTCTAAATGTAAACATAAACTCATACAAATGCATCTAATATGTTTATACGTACATTGTGGCAAATATCCTAACAAAATTTTAAGCGCAAGAAAATCTGAGATTTTGCTTTCCACTATTATTTGTACATTGGAATGCTACTACTATAGGTATACTGGTTGCTAAATGCATTCGTTTACAGATACCTACTCACTCTTAGACAAACTAACCACTAAAGATAAGACACATAATTGTACACACAATCACACTAAATTCCTATGTTGTAACTACTCTTTTGCGACATGCTGCAAAACTACATACTACCAGGTAAATAAATAGTATCTCCGCAGAAACAAGAAAGAGTTTGAACAACTTAAACACTAGAATTACATACCTATATAAGATTCTGAGGAAACAAGTAAAAAGCCTCAATTAAAGGGAAACGGGGATTTTCGGAGAGACGATGCGACTGAGAATCGAGACGAGAACGAGAATGCCATGCCAAGCACACTGTTTGCTTGCACACAAACCACACTAACCAGAATGTACACATTAGGTAGGTATACTACAAATATATGCACTGCATATTGTAATAGTAATACCTACATAGAAGGAGTTGTTTAAAACAATATAATATCTGTTAACTACAATTATATGTTGATATATCAGTAAAGTATTAGTTTATTGCATCAGCAGTCTAAACAGAAATCTACAGGTATATTTAGGAGGAATTATAGGTGGAATGAAGAAGAACAAACTAAACAAGGAGAAGCAAGTGAAGGAAAGATTTATTTCCGTCCAACCAACTAAAATACATAAGTAGGCAAACAAGTCATGGGGGAAAGTAAGGTATTAGAGCCCGTAAGTGGCAAGTTAAGTGGTATGTATTCTACGAGTACATGTGACTTGATTTGATCAGAGAGAGAGAGAGAGGAAACAATAAGAGAAAGAATAAAGAGAGATACAGTACGAGACGAACGAAGGAGTGTGCAGGATTTTATGTACACCGTCACATCATATAAATGGACCAGCAACAATGGCTATCTTTGGAGAAAGCCATCTTTTCCAAACTTGTTTCTTTCTCCGGCTATCCGTCCCTTCAGCGTTTCTATCTGTGCAGCTTTCTATGTAATAATGTTCCAAAATCCTCCTTAGGGATCCCAAACTAATGTAAAATTGTTATTTCTGTTGTAACTTGTTTGCAAACAAAATCTACAATCTGGATCAGCTTACAATATTTTGTAAATAAATATGTCACACGTAGAAATACTTTAGTACTGTCAGTAAAACAAGGAAAATAAAGTTAAATCACGCATTCGTCGCACGATGAAATGGAATTTCCTTCTTCCTTTGCTTCTGGCTAATATAAATACATGACACCTCACCAACTAAAAGTAGACACTTGTATTCAAGTGATTTAAACGACAGTGTTTGTTCCTATCAAGAAGTTGCTAGAGGAAAAACGAGTGTTTAATTTCTATTGACTGGGCTCACTCATGGAAAAATTGTAATAGGAATATGAGATTTAATGGAGATGATGCCGGGATAAAAAGGCTCAGCATTTGGTTTGTTATTATTGTATGGTGGATTAGCTAAACTTTTTGTTGTCACTTCAGCTAATGGGAGGTTATTGTAATTGTGACGGTGAGGATTAGTTGAACAAAGGGATGATCAGAGAAGATCCGATGGCATGTGATGGTTTTGGGTGCGAGTAGAGAAAAGAATAGACAGAGAGGGAAGACACTAAAAATCATTCGCCTCTCCAGGAGGATTTCGGATGTTTGGAGTCGGATGAGGCAGCTAGGCCTTAGCAGGGCCAAGCAAGCCAAAGGCAGACCAGGAGACAGACACACAGCAAACGAAGCAAACTTTGCCACTGGAAAGCTCTTAACAGAGAATATTTATATACTCGACTCGATCTCTCTCACTCTCTGTCTCTCTCTCCTGTCTGTGCAATGCAATGCATGCAACACTATCTCTCCGACACTAGCAAATCCACAGAATGCATTAGCTATCCTATTCTACTTCTCTAACTCTAGTACTACAGAAACAGATACATTACACCATCGCACTACATACTACATACTCACTACACTTGATAATTCTCAAAGTTCTATCTGTAACTCTAACTTCTAACACTCAGAATCGACTAGGACAGGGCACGACACACACATTTACTTACCAGTAGATGCAATACAATACACATACCTACAACTACAACACCAGGACGAAGAGATGCGACTTCAGTTCGAGTTCTCAACTTCTGATCAGGAGCCACGCCACAGTCACTCACTTTACTATCATTCCTAGTATAATGTTATGTAGTGTATTGTAGATTGTAGGTAGAGTTTAGTATTTCGATTGGATTGGGCTGGAAGCCTGGAACTGGAAGTGGACTGGACTGGCTTTGGCTTTGGCTTCCACTACTGGACTCCAAAGACTCCAAACTCCAATCAGATAATCTGGTCGTATATATTCCGTATCGTCTGGCTTGGGGTTTTGTTGGATCTGGTCTGGATGATCTGCTCTAGTCCTTCTTAGTGACATCGCATTGCATTGGCATCAACTCCATGGCTGGCTGGAATTCAACTGGATGGACTGGACTGGTCCCAATCACTATTATTGTGCAGAGACACTCAGATGCCTTACAATAAGTATAATGACAACCTGTGTACAATCTACGTAGCTTATCTAATCCAGAAATAACACTTCTTCTATTATACGCTATGTAACTGTAGTAGAAAACATTCTAGTGAGTTTTTTTACAAATTAGATAACAGCTTTCTCCTTGCTTCTGACCTCGTTACAAAAGGTTGAGAAGAATTAACTGCGTATTGTTGTATAATAACTGTTATGTATGTATAGATACTAGGTACCCGTAGACATTACAAATCGTATAGCCTTAACATTTCACTTTTATATAATCACAATCACATAGAAATTTACTGAAACCCGAAAGGTCATATTTATTATAAATGATTTATCTTTCTCAGCGGTCATGAAATTCCATGTCTTTTACAGCAGGGAAAATTATGTATGGTTTAAAGATGTAAAGTGCAACTGATGCTTGCGCCTTCCTATAATATTTCACTAAGACCTTGTAAAAGTAATACTTGTAATACACATACGTGTGAATACTCTCATTAAATCACGAGTTTACTAGTGCGCTGTTTTTGGATTCAGTTTTTTTATTTTTATTAAAACATAATAACACTGTTGTATATAGTATTGATTTTTGTACTGGGATTATGGGTGAAAACTGTGTTTCCAGATACAGTGTTTTTGTATTTATTATAGTATGTATTGAACAGTTTATTTACCTTGCATCCCAATTTATTGCATGGTAAATGCCCAAAACTTAAATCCAGAGGAAAAATTGCAAACAATTCTTATTTTATTAAGGAATATACAAGAAAAAGGAAATTAAATAGTTCACAACTATTACACTGAGCTTTCTTTGGACTTTGGCAAAGATTTGTTGGTTTGGTAGCAGTGAGATTCTTATTTACATTCACACTAGCTAATATGCATTTCAATTCAAGGTAAATAGATTATGAAAAGCTAATAAAGAATAAACTAGTATGAATAGAGTGCATTTTGCATACAGGAAGAACGATGAGCTTATAAGAAAGGTCTACTGAGAACATTAACAAAATTAGATAAGGAAGAATGGAGTTATTTACTCTATAATGTATGATTGCTGAATTTAGTGTGCAATGTGCACATATAGGTATAGACAATATTTAGTAGAATTAGTTCGATTTTAAATGGTTGGGTTTTGTTTGTTTGCTGAATTCTGAATCTGAGATTGAAATTGGATTGACGTGTAATAATGTTACCTAGTTATTAGTATTGTTATGTTATGAAGTGGAGATAAATTGGATAGATATCTAATGAGAGCAGATGAGTATCTTCATTTTGTTTTGATAAAAGGGCCACAGGGAAAATATAATACGAATATGAATGCAGAGGGATATGGGTGATGAAAAGTACATGAGTATTATTATGTAGGAGGCTGAATGTAATAGTGAGAGATGAGATGGGACAGAAAACACGGGCATGGAGCGGAGAGAACACAACTAGAACACAAACTCACTGACTCACCTCACTAGCTCACATCCCATCCAAGTTCAGTTCACTACTCAGAGTAAAATCAAAACCCAAACCAAGACTCGAGACAAGACTCACAAGAGTTTCATATTCACTCAGTCAGTCAGAATGCATTTACTTACTTACGATTAGTCTTCTGAGTTCTGACTTGTGAATTTTGACGAAAGAAGAAATGGGTTTAGTCTGGGATACATAAGGTTCCTTTATATTTAGTTAGGTATGTAGATAGCTAGCGACTTTCCCCTTTCTCCTTCCTCAGACACAGAAGAGAACACAAGTAGAGAATGAGCAAAGTCTTTAGAATCCCAACGGAAAGTTTCCTTTTATGCGACATTGAAGATTTCTAACAACAATACTTACTACCGTATGTATTTTCTATAGGTTTCCCATGTATAATGTTGTTCTACTTTTACTTTAATATTCAAATTATAAGTACACACACCTACTTACCTGGCCTGACTCTATCCAACTTATATTATGAGCTTAAGTCTGCCACTTTAGTTAACATTATACAAAGTAGACAAATATTAAAGTAGTAATATAATTATTAAGTACTACAACTATTTACTTAAAGGCATATCGTCACACAATAATTACTCTCTAGAAACTCTTATATTTATTTCCGCATACGCTGCTAAACAATTACTTTATTGTAGCAAACAATGCCAGAAATCGGAGACCAATTCACGAAACCAGTAATATAGCACTTTTACTTGCTTATTTGTTATACAAAAGGACCAAATTGACCTAAAACCCGATGCAGAGTAGAGACTGCAACTGCATACGGTCTCCCAAATTGTTACCCACAAATCTTTTTCTCCCCGGCATCTTATACTCACGCCTTTTTTGATCCCCAGCATCTTATTCTCCCCATTACCATACGTAATACATAAAATACGTAACTTGCGTATATATGTTATATAGTATATAGTAGTAAGTAGTAGCCATTAGTGATGCTGACTGTGGATTCACGTAAAAATACGAGGGATAAAGACCCTCAACAACGAAATAATTACTGTGTTGTGCACTCAATTCAATGTAGTCAATTTTATCTTTCATTTTGAAGAATTTTTAACCTAAATTTTTAATTTTGTAAGAGTATTTGTGTTCCAACTCTACAAGTCCACATGTACACGACATTTTTTATTTTAGGGTATTTATGGTAAAATATTTTTGTCGTACATACCTAAGTTTTAAGTAAACAGTGTATATGGGGAGCAAATTATGCTGGGGAGCAAAAGAATTTGGTACAAAAGAGGCGGGGGCATTTGATCCTGGGGAAAAAAAGAGTTGGGGAGTAAAAGATGCCGAATCACTTTTAACGTATCTGCTCCGCTTCGTCAGACTTCACATTACAATGCGATACAATGCAAATATCAACTTTCATGCATATGGTGTTCACCAGACGTATTATTGTATGTCTCTAAGTATTCATTTTTTACAACAACGAAGTAAACTACAGATATTTGTAACTTACTGCTATGCATGCACAATTTAAATAAACACATGATGCTGGTTCGTTATAATTGGAAATGCAAACAAAAGCCATTAGGAAATTGCTTGCAAAGTACACGCTTCACTGTAATGCCTATTAGTTTGAGGGAAACAATACTAATGTAATGTAACAAATATTCATATATTATGTGATATAATATGTATTAAATGCCATTTTCAGGAAAAAATTATAATCTCTTAATTTTGACTGTAATTAGAATACAATTAGTGGCTTTGAATGTCAATTAGTACTGCATAAAATAGGTACATTAAAAGGTAAGAAGCCGCAAAATATCATAGAAAGGATGAAAACCTTTTTCAAATAAATCAAAACACCATCAAAACAATATTTACAATAGAAAAGGATTTACACATATCTGTATATATCTGTATATTTACATTTCTAAATTTCTGTTAATAAAATTGACATTCATGTTATAATAAGTATTCGTGTTATTTGAAGAGAGAGTCGTTAATACAGTATTACAACAATTTTCGTTTTGAATAATACCAACACATGAAACTTTTGCGAGCATATAGTTTAAATTACGGATTAGTGAATAATAACTTGTTTGTCAACGATAAGTGCTTTGTAGATCCCACACACTTACCATTAGCACCTGTAACTGCGTTACGTGGTGAAAGTCTAAGGTTACGTGTACTTTCTACTCTAATTCATTTTCTCCATTTCAATATGACCTATCATCGCTATTGAAATTAGTATTTGAGTTTGTTTGTTTACATGTTGGACTTAGCTGTAAAATACAATATCTTGTCGCCCTTCACCACTGTTGTCAGAAATGACAACATAGGCTCAATGTATATGGTTATTTCTGATGCGAGTTAATACTATATATCTGTAACTGCAATATTTAAATGCTGGATAACTTAATTTAATCCTAGTGTAAGGAACTACAAGTCAAGCAGGAAAATGTAAATTATTTACTCGTGCATGATTTACATTCAATGTCAGTTAGGACCATATCTCAACACTCCACACTTACACAACTCAGCTTTGCACATACATAATATGAAATATCTGTACAATAATACAATACAAACCCTAAAATATATTTGAAGATACTTTGGATACCAATGCAAATATAAATTACGCAGTCTAAGCATATCAGCACAATACGCGCTTAAATTGACGTATTAGTAATAAATTAGTTAGATGTTAATATCATTTTAAACAACTCCCCCATCAATGACAGCACTCAGTTACCTTTTAATTTATCTATGGTCTGTCACATTTAAGCAGAATACATTATACATCATACCCATACATTACAATACAACTATGAAATTAAGTAAAGGGTAAAATTATTGTTAGACAGCATATATGATGCACACATTATTATGTAACATATACTTACAGTTCTTTCTTGATACCACTTACGAATTTTATTGTAAGCTTATACTCAAGGGTTTTGTTTACTCCATGTATTTTGACCCATTTCGTTTACTGCGATTACGAAGTTCTTATTTACCTCAAATGATATCTATACCAAGCAAATAGCATCATAAGAAATAGAGAATTAATAATTTGAATTGGAAAATGAAAACAGTGGTGAAGGAGATACACTTATATGCATTTTGCAAATGTAGTACTGGGTCATGTGCACGTGGCGATTTATTTACGCATTTGATGGACTGAATTAAATGACCTCTGTAATGTACGGAAAAGGACATAATGAAATTAAAAAGCACTAGCAGCCTTGACACAGAAATTTCACACAATACAGATATATAAGATAAATATATAGTGTGTCCCTTTTGTTAATGTTTCATTTGAAGTCATATTCTGATAAAAACCTTTGCAATAGTAAGCTTTTCTTTTCATTCACATTTTTCCAGTGAATTATACACAATTCCATTTAATGTTGTAGGCATGCATGTGTGATTTCAGGAAGAGAACATCTACCTCTACGTAATATATAGATTTTACCCAATAACTTACCTGCCTGACCAACTGCCCTGTAGAAAATGTGTACACTATATACTACCCTATACCTTTTAAATACTACTTATTACAGAATAGCAATGCCATAACCTATTTACTTACTTAATACCTATGTAATGTACCTATGTAGGTTTGTCAGATATCTGCTCATTCTATACTCAGTTTTCACTCACTTCGAATGCTTCCTATTGACACATTTATATGAAGAACCGGAGCACCTATGCTTTACAAATTCTTATAATAGGGAGACAAATCCAATTGAGAGCAGGAAAATTTATTTCGGAGAATATATAAATTGTGAGAGAGCGTAAAGAATTTTATCCAAAGGAATGAATAGCTGGAATAGTGATGGGCATTGGTAGTCACTCATCTGAGTTGAGTTCGATTACAGAAGAGTAGCCATTTAATCCAGCTTTTTACTTCTGTTTTGTTATAATGATGTTTTAATTACGATTTTCCGTAGTTTACTAGCTAAATTCTATAAACGAAAGACGATGTTTGACTTTTTTGACATTTTGAAAAATTAGAAAACCGTACACACTGAAAATGCAATATTTTTGGAATATATACGTAAAAGTATATTTGAATTTTACCTTAAAATAATCGGACAGTAAAGAATTATATCAAGGATTTTTGAAAGATTTGAAGAAAAATATTGGCATTAAATATAAGTAACCAATATAACCTGTCCAATTAATGTGACCCTTTTTTGTTGCTACGTGAGTGTAGAAATAATCAGGGATTCTTCATACTCAGACGGCATGCCCATCACTGGTACTGCAGGTTACCTCTAAAGAAGCCCGAAGAAGACAAATGACCTATTTTATTTGAATCAGTAACACAGATACATATTTTTCTAGGTATTACTGTATTCAATCTGCGTTATTTTCATTTTGTAAAAGGAATAGTCTATGTAATATTGACACGACTCGAGTGCAACCAATGCAATGCATTCCATTTCATGCCGCTTTACACGTTATGTCGAAATTGGATCTCCCAAGCTGGATCTACTATGTATATCGCAAACTTGCCAATACTGGAACGAGAATATATATTTAAGAAGACTTTTTTAGGCATTGCAATTACGCTTTATTGTTTTGTTTGGTTTCTGCTTTTTATATTACCATTTCGATATACTTATTTATTTATTAACACAATAGGTGAAATAAACAATGGCATGGTATAGAAAACCTTTATTTCACTATATGGTTGTTACAGACTGCAAATATTTTCATTTAAGTTTCATGGAATTTTATTTCTTGTTAGCACTGCACTGTTACTATTTACTATGTATCAACTTTCAACACGCTACTTTAAGATGCATAATATCAATAAGTCAAGCAGTTTTGCATAAAAGTGCTGATCTCAATATAAAATGTATATTCTCTTAATATGGAGCCGTAAAATTTTTTGGTTGTCATTTTTAGTTCCATTGCCATGGATTGAACTTAAATGACATTTTTAATAATTGTGCCATGTATTACGCTGTTATTATTTGCGCCAAAAAAGCCAAAAAAGCCAAAATAGCCAAAAAAGGGAACATGGTATTATATGTCTAATCGTAACTGAGACCCGGTTAGTTCTATTTTTTGTGATCAAATTCTCAGACATCAAAGGACTTTGAAGTCAAGCATTTTGCGATGTGCTCTTTATGCCACATTAGCTTCCCATATTAATATTTACTGTAAAAGTGTAACTAACATCAAATTATAATAATTAATAATAATGTAGTGTTAGTATATTGCAGTAACTGAATCGGGATAACTTATAATGGACACACGTTTTCCTGTAATTTGTGAATTTGTATTTAAATAGGTAGTTGGGTTGCTGGGTATAGGCTTTATTAATGATCGCGATCCATCGATCGGTTTTAGATCCATTTATGGGAATGTGGACGACTGGACGAGTGAGTGAGAGGAAAGGGGAGTTTAACATGGGTAGGGTAGGCCTAGGAAATACTTGTCGGCGGCCCCTTGTGTCCTTTTGATGAAAAATTTGGCAAATGGTTGTATAATCTTAATCCTGCTCTAAGTAGGTATTAGCTGATTTAATATCTATTACAACATTTAATCTAACTGCGAGTGTTCCTCCATGACAAATATTTCCATGTTATGATAATTAATTAGCTTATGGATTAAGGCATGTAGTCGTGTAATATTATTTTATGATTGCTAAGTAGTAAATAGTGGTGACCACCTAAATTGGTCCATAGTTTCTGTCGTGGAGATAATGGATTAGAAGGAAGACTGTTGCTGATAAGAGTAATGTGAGACTCGGCCTTGGTTGCTGCACTATTAAAGGAAGAGATAAGAAATAGTGGAACTAGAGTTTAGAGCAGGGAAGTAATGTTATTCGGGATGTATGCAGAAATAATAGAGGATGACTTAGCTTATCATGAGTTGAAAAGTATTTAAATAGTTTATGCGGGTACTTATTCACTGTTTTGTTGCTGGTAAGCTGCTAAACACACAATACGTATGGTAATACATGGTAGACAATCTGTGAAATGAGAAAACAGAACATAAAGCTAAATGAATGCAAAGAGCGGAACATATTGTTATTTCAATTGCCTTTCCCACTTGCTTTACTTTAACTTGACTTTGCTCCTGCTCCTAAAGGAACCTAAATAGTAGCTAAGTCAGCTATATTTTAGGCGTAGTTTTAGGTAAAGTACTTATGCTTACCATTATTCTACTGTATGTTACTATAGTAGAGTACACATATATGTATGGTTTCGAAACAACTGGGCGAAATGTAAATGCAAATAAGAAGGAGCACGAAAACATTCTCTAATGTTTTCGTATTATATAACTACAGAGGAGACCTACATTATAAAGAGTGTAGTGTAGTTTATGAGACTAAAAGGCTGGAATAAAACAAGTGACTGACGGGATTTTGAGATGATTTTGAGATTGTGTGACGCAGGCAGGCAGGAGAAAAGTACTATAAGTACATATATATGTACTTATACATAATATTCCTCGACTCGACTTGTGTCTCAGGCAGAATGAATGAGTTAAATACATTAGCGCCTATTAACATATCTTTGCATAGTTTACTTATTATTGCTTTTTGGCAGATTTAAGTGCCTCCAAAAATACACTGACTCCGACAGATTGAAATACACACATATATTGGTGGACTGGTGTAAATGGAAGCCCCAAACTCCTTTGAATTTCAGTAAACAACCAAGAATGCCATTACAGGATATGATAGTTTCATGTATTTGCACACCACACATACTTGCACTTCACTGTTTCACTTTATTAAAGTCTAATCGTTAGAACAAATGAGTCCATTGCTTGACGAGAAGAGTCTTGGTCTTCTTGTTAGTATACATTGTATAACACATACATAATGCACTAACTAATGTATTTAGAATACTATTTATAAGTCGTACCTACACCATACTTAATGTATTTGTATAATATAATACTAGTATTTACGCTGGTCTAACGATTTGCGCCAGCATCAGCCACTTTGTCCTTCTATTAAGTAAACGGGTGAAGAGGAAGATGAAACTGCACGTTTTCATTAAACAGTCATTTATAAAACACCATTCCTCACTTTTCCTTTTCTCTTATCTCCTTTTCACTAAATACCAAACTTTCACTTGCACGTTCACTAAATATAAAATAGTAAATGCTCACTGCACCAATGCTCCACCATTTTTTATCAATCGAGTAAAAATATTTTCTTTGGTAATTGGTTTAGTTTGAAGCTATAATAGCAGTGTGCCAAAGAAATTTCAGAAAAGAAAACATAACTGTTGTAGAGAAAGTTAAGAGCGAACACTATTTTATAGATATCTAACAGTTTGGGATTTGTATCCCAATTGCACAGAAATCCAATGCAGGTGAAAGGAAGCCTTCTTTTTGTATACATACTACAATATTAATATTACGCTTCCACTTTTACTGTAGATCAAGTAAGTCGGAATTGGAATGCTAAATAATTGGAAGTCTCGATTATGAATACGATTTATTCTGAAAGTCACGATCCTTAGTTAAGTATTTGTAATGTAGAATTAGTAGGATATAAGGAAGATTGGAAACAAAAATACACTTATTCCGTCAGGGGAATTAGCAATCCTTTGATTTCCGAGAATTCCTATCAAAATAATAACAGATATCTCAAACTGACTATAAAAGACCAATGGATAATTTAGGAGGTGCGGAAGGGTATTGAGATGTTATGTTAGGATTGCTTGATAATACTTATGATAAAGAATACTTCTAATAATAGGGAACTTTTAGCTGGCTACAAATGGATGAAATGAGAGTCAATGTAAATCCTATGCATATTCATGGAGCTCTACCTGCTACTCAAACTTGACTGCAGATCGAGGATCAGTATTTTGTGAATTTATTAGAAAACCTGAGTGAGGGATAATTGATATAAGTCACTAGTACTAGCGATATTTACATCTTCTGGTATTATATCCCCGAATCTCTATTGGGCTATGACAAATCCACAATACCAATGGCTAGAACTAAAGTACTAATAATAAGTCTGATATTGGGGAGGGCAATTTACTTACGTGTTCTTATCATTAGAGCAACCTATCCAGGTTAGATGTAAATATATACTACATACATTGAAGAGCATTTTGCAGAAGCAATGTTAGAGTTAGACTAATAACCTGAAATACATATAATTTAATTGTTGAAATGGCAATGGACTTACTTTTATGTATATATCGGTAAACACGAAGAAGGAAAACCTATCGATGAGGAAGAGAGAGTTTGAGAGCCGAGTTTTGATCCCAAGCTGGCTGCAGCTTTGTTTGAAAGTCTGTGTAGTCTACTAATGGACAAGCATCAAGTGGCTGAATGGCCGAGTTTAACAAGCGGAATAATTTACAGTGGTAAAATATAGGAAGTATTGGTTTAAGGATTTGGTATGATTTAGATGGGTAACCACATTATAAAATTCCGATTTGAAATAATATATTGCTAAGCAGAGTATTGGCAAAATGTACCTGCATTTATACAAATCAAAAATATTTTTCAGTTCTTCTAAAATTCATTATGCACTTAAATAGAATGGAGTAGTCATATTGATACTACACGGACAATTGCAACGCCAACTAACGATCGGTGTTGTTTTTAAGTGGAAATCATTAGCAACGATGGATTAAAACTCGAATATTAGACGTAAATGTAGGAGTAATTGGAGACTTATAATGTCCCTACTCATTTTCTCCTATTACTGCACAAAGATTTGGACTTTATTTGAGCGCCGCCAGAAAAGTCTACATAAACCGCTAGGATATATTTATGATCCGACTCTTTTCACTTTGAATGTAATAATTATGTTAAAAACGAAGATTAGTATTATAGACTTAGTAGGCTTATATTCTGACCTGATGTATAATTATGGTATTTGAGTTGTTTCTGCACACTTACAAATAAATCTAGTGTAATAAAGTAATAACCTATATCGATGTAAACAAGAATATTTTTTGAAGAACCACAATGTATACACGGTGGCCTTTGCAGTGGATGAGACGTTATAAGTATTTTTGCATTAGCAGTACATTACCTAATGTAAATATCAATCTGAAAGAAAGCTTTATGGCGGCTTCAGCCATTACTAATGGAAAGAGAATTATAGATGATAAACATAATGGACGATCATCATAAGTGAAACAACAATAGATAACAATGTAACCTCCTACTATTCACGATTGTCAACTTCCATTTTGAAATTGGCAGTACGTAGGAAACTGCTGATAGTTCCTACAGCATTTGTTCCACACCAATCTCTAAACCACTCTAAAGCTCTTCTCCAAACTGAAACTTCTACAAATATCTGGTCACCGTTATATGATGCAATCCAAAACTTTCTCTACTTTCACCACAGTCTTAGAGTACAAGCGTTCCATAGGGAATTTTCATTTCTACAGTATTTTCAAAAAGAAGCGCATAGTCCTGACTTGTTCAATGTAAACTTTCACTACTATTTGTTTTGTATCATTATATTTTCTTATTTACCCAGTAAACTTTAGGACAAACTTCCAATTGAAATGCAATAACAAACAACCCGAACAATAATGAATACTGCTTGGAACGTCTTATTATGTAGATTAGTAATTTTTACTCTATATTTTGATAGGAAAAATTAAGACATAAAGATAAGGACTATGCTCTTCTTTTTTGAACATATTGTACGCAATGCGTCACATTGCGTTGAGTACTAATAAGGTATTTATTTAATTTGAGGCAAAAAACAACAAAAAAAACTTTTTTAAACAAAAAATATTTTGTCGGTATAATAATATCAATCATCTTTTCATTTGCTACGGTCTAGGAAAAAATAAATAATACACTGTAGAATGAAAATCTAAGAATACATTGTAACTGAAAATGCGTCTTATCTTTAAATCCATAATATCCGAAGATATTAGTAAACCTAGAATAAGGTAGAAAGGTCCCCGTCGATTTCTTCGATTTTCTGTGAAGCGTATGTACCTAAAAAATCCATTGGGCAGTATTATTGGCGTTCTCTTGTTTGTTTTCTTGGGATTCTAATATAATTAGTGCGTTTGATTTATTGGAATTTATTAGGGCTCCTATTTAATGGCACCTACAAATAAACTGATTTTACCTATAATTTTATACTTCCTTTGCCTCGAATGTATTTATATACCTATAAATAAACTAAACTACCTATAAGATCTGAGTTGCCTATAAAAGTACTTACTTACCTACAATTCTACTCTAAAAAGCCTATAAAAAAACTGTAAGTACAATATTTATTTTTTAATTTCATTGTACATATTGGAAGTACGCATTTTTATAGGTATTTTCAGGTTGAAATGCATCTTAACTTTATGCAAATTAGATTTAAAGTAGAACAATATAGTATTTCTATAGGTAGTACAGTTTTTCTATAGGCTTTTTAGAGTAAAATTGTAGGTTAAGTAAGTACTTTTATAGGCGACTCAGATCTTATAGGTAGTTTAGTTTATTTATAGGTATATAAATACATTCGAGGCAAAGGAAGTATAAAATTATAGGTAAAATCAGTTTATTTGTAGGTGCCATTAAATATAAGTCATTTATTAGCTACATATGCGACGTTGTATTTGTCACAGACTCGAATTTCGTCCTCGTACAGTGAGCAGCGAGCAACTGACAATTGGGTACCTGGTGCCTTGTTAAGGTTTCAGATATCGTAGAACAGAGTTAAAAAAAGTAATGGGTTCAGAGTTCAGAGTGGGTTTAAAAAAGAGGAAAACACGACGGTCACTATAAGTTAACAAATACACGAGATTATATTGTGCAATACCCCATTTTAACCCAATTCGGTTTTATTCTTACTACATAATGAGTTTTGAGGTCATGTAATAGTGGTCTAATGACAGCTATTTTAAATAAATCTCAGATAAATATTTATGCTATGCCATACCTATACGGCTATAACGACTCCCTTATACATATACTATGTGGTGTATTAAGAATTAAAGAGCATTTTAGAGATGAGTTTGGGCAAACTTTTTGTAACCCAGCCCAATGACGAGGTTCATTTTCTAACTCAGCCAATCAGTCTCAACCCAATCCCATGCCCACTTTACTCCTCAAAAGGTTTGTATGCATTGTTACTAGCATATATATAATTACTGAATATTATTGTGTAATACGTATAATTTATTGATAAAAAATTGAGTCTTCCTCCTCCTTTTTAAAAGAGATATTGCCGAGAATCCCGAACTCAAGCCAACATTTAAATTACAACGAAAACGAAATTTAGGTACGACATTTCCACCCAAAACGCATTGGGTTTAGGTTTCATTAGGATTCTCACCTTTTAACCATTCTAATGGTCTTGAATATTGTGTCTTGTTTTTCCGAAAAAGAATACGACTAGGCTTTTACTTACGATTAACAGCCATATAAGATGGATATACACAACTGTAGTATTAATGCCTTCTGATCTGATTCACTCAATTCAGTTCACTCAGGCCATGGTAGCCAGAGCCAACCAAACAGGCGCTAGCAATCTTGCATTATTTTTACGAGTCTCCTCTTCAGCCTTCGCAGTTCGTGGATCCAGTAAGACTCGATGATAAAAGTTTGCACATTGTATAAATGAGTAATCTATCTTGTGTGCCCTGTCCTGATAGTCAGTTCTTGTACCTTTCTAAGCCATCTCTGATTCATTGAATTAGAAAGCGACTGTCTGTCTTTCATCCAAATTAAACCGACCCTTTTTGTACGCGCAATCAGTTACACGTAGGCATGAACTTATGCTTAGAAGAGGCATGTGTATTGCGGGGGGAATTGCACGGGATCTAACATATTATGACCCCGTCGTACTATGGAAATCCTTCAGGTTTTTGACGTATTACCTATAAATGCAGCAGGGAGCCTTTTTGACCTCATTCACTACATTTATGATTAAATTAATCATACAGAAAACCTTCTTCTATTTGGCATCTCACAAATGGATTTCGACCAATAAATCGACTATATAGCGACTTTCTATTTGACAATGAAAATATTTGTGTATAAAACCATTCAAACTTTCAAACCGCCTGATTCTTTAAACATAATTAAACATAATTAAGAATTAAGGATGTCAAAAGCAACAATAGACCTTAACCTTACGGTGCATTACATGTACTGCTGAGCTAATATTTCTTATAACGTAAATATGCAAATTGAGAGTTAGCGCAGACCGACGCAAAACTGTTGAACGTTAAATTTATTACCTTCGAATTTTAGGTTGGATTATTGTGTCATATAATTTTATGTCAGGTCCTAGCTAACTATATATTATTACTTCAGGATCAAAATGGAGTCGCAAATAACATGAGATTACTAAATAATGAAAAACGTGCATCTGATCATTAGAAAATACGATCATTGTTTGAAATTTCCCAATTTGTTCTGGAGCCTTTGGAAATATTAGTAATACTAAAATAATACTAAATGGGTTTGATTTTGTCGATACATTAGTGCAGAAGGCTGGGACCAGTAAGACAAAAAATGGCTTTCATTACAAGGCAAAAAACCCTATCTATCCAGTCCTCTTTTAGCCGTTATAAACCCGTGTTGGGTCGACCCGACCTAACATAAGTTTTCCGTCTTAGATAACACGGGCTAGATAGGGTTAAATAGTAACCATTTAGTAACTGGAAATATATTAGTATGAAAGTGCACTAATTATTAATTAAACTATGCTTATTATGAAAATGGAATTTGCAAATATTGTAGTGCAATGTAGGCATTTATTGTCAGTACATAAAAAGAAATTGTAGTTACACAGCTCACATAATTAATACAAGTAAATAGTGTAGTAGCACGTGTATATGTTACCAGATGAACTGAATAAAAGTTGACTAATGGTTATAGGGAAACCGTGATGATAACGCGTGTATCTGTTTACTTTCTACAGTTTACAATTCACAGTCAGAAGCGATTTACTTATTACAAGATTGTGAATTATGCAGTAAGTATACACGTTTACCTCTTCTGACTGCTTATTCTGGAATAGCAGTTAATTATTACATAAGCGGTAAGAAAATAAGTAAGTTAGTCTTCTGACACAAGATAAAAGAAAATATTACCGTGCATCGGCATTATGGTTACTTAAGGATAGTGTAGATGTGTAGCTTAGATACTAAAGCTGAGAAATTGTTTGTTGCGGTTGTCTTGTAATAAATACTTAAATAATATTAATAATTACAATTTATATTGATAAAAAGTACGACTCCTTGGATAAAATACTTGGACAGGTATAACGGAGTGACCCGTATTCACGATTATTATAGTTACGCAGAAGCTTATGAAACATGGCAAACCCTAACGACATTATAATTGCTCGCTAATAATTAATTTTTACTTCCGATCATTGCCCAAATCACAATAGAGACACATAAGAAAGTGAAGGCAAAATGGAATCAACTCCATTAATCCATAAATTAGCACAGGTTGCATGATAATGCTTTCCACCATAGTCAAGTAAAGCATTTGGGTCATCTTTCTTGGTATTGATCAGGCAAACTCCACAAACTTTAGAGTAATCGGAGTATTCTCCTTCCAGCCACTCATCAGCGCTGCTAATATCTTCCTGTAATTGAACAAAAACTTAGGATTAGTAATCATTATAGCAATTATTATGTACATATTTGTTCTTCATTATCCCAAAACATCAAATAGCCTATCATTTCCTCATACACGTAGGAGAAAGAATAACGGAAGATTGTTGAAAAATTATGTTCGTACTTATACGCGAAGTAGTAATCTTTTAGCAAACTACAATACAATTAATTGTTGGTCTAGGACAAAATATTCACAACCTTTCCATACTATATTCAAAAATTGTATCCGAATTAATTCTACAGTTTAATTAAAATATATTAAAATTCCTCGGATAACATTATAAATATACTGCAAATAGATATCTTGAATATGTGCATAAAGCTAATATGGCTTGCATAGTATTAGGTATATAGTATAAAATTTAATATCTACCATTAGAGGCGTTCCAAGAAGAAATGGCGTCAATGAGTCCCAAGACTCGACAATTTCATGATGGATTTGTCCAACTTTCGAATCCCCGCCCAGTTTTAGCCATGAACGTTGAATGCGAGACGCAACAAGATAAACTTCTATTAAATCTGCAAGATATCGAAGGTTGTAATAGTATAACAGTATGGTAAATACGTAAAAGTAAATAATTAAGTTGTAATGCTTTTCTTATTTAAATGCTTTTAATTTTAGTACTTACTTAATATATACGTTTGACCCTTTTCGTTGCAGACAACATCTCTGATAACTGCACTGGAGGATGCAGAATTGAAAACATTCATTGCATAGGAAATTATTTGTAGACAACATTGCATGCATCGGATCCATTCATAACTGTATCGTTCCGTTTCCTGAAATAGACCAATTGTTATATAAAAATTAATTGGAGGAATTTCAAGAGATCTCGGTATTTACAGGAGATTTGAAAAAGTTAACTTACATTTTCTATATCTTCTTTAAAACACTGATATTTGTCCACAGACTGCTGAGATGTGGAAGAAGCTCCTGTATTGCTATTAAAGTATTTCGAAGTCAACGACGGCGAGGATGGGGATGAGACGGGATAATTCATATCACCTTTAAAAATTTTCGATTCTAAATTTAAGCCTACCGTGGCTTCCACAGACGGTTTAGTTGTATCACTCGAGTCCCACGTTGTGTTGTAATTTCCAAAGTCCAGACTAGCCAACGAACGAGTTTCTGGCGACGTTTCCGAAAACTTTGTCTTGATTGGGTGCACACAGTCAAAATCTTGCGTATTAATAGCATCTAAATTTATTTGGTAGCCTACGCTTTCAGCGTCAAAGAAATCATCTACTTCAACACTAGTCGTTTTCAAAGGTCCAATCATATCAAATTTTATATCGCTGATGTCAAAATCACTTTCGTTGGCAAAACTGATATCTTCATTAGCCGTGAAATTAAGATCATAAATATTGCGCAAGTCGACTTTTGGACTTTTTTGGGACGTTGATTGGAATGTATTAGGTTTTGAAGAGATTCTATCAGATCCAGACTTCTTTAAAACTGGGGAGCCCACTTTTGTGCCGATATTTAAACTTAGTTTTGGTACTGGTTGATTCATTTGCACCTTTGACTGTGATGGGCCATCTATTTTGCTATTGTCGAAGCGAATATTGCTTACAATACTTTGGGCACTGGATTCAGGAACATCGGCGTTCGATATTCCATTAGTACAACTAACAAAATCTCCAAACTCGCCATCACTAAAATTGCTTCGTTTTGCATTTGGTATGCTATTAGAAATATAATTGGGTTTTGAGATATTGGGTAACTGTGGAGGAATTGCTTCAATACTAGAGATGGTGGTATGTTGATTCCAAACGGCCGCTGAATCGGAAAAAACGTCGATAGGATTTCTTGACATTACGTTTTCTACCTTTTCGAATGTATTCCCAATATTAGAATTAGAAAAACTTTGAAAGTCTCCGAAATCCGTTGAAAAATCAGCTGACTCCGTCGTAACTACTTGCAAAATATCTTCTCTAAAGGCAGAAACTTCGTTTTTAACATAATCCTTTCCAGCACTTTGATTAAAACTTAGACCGTCTGTCCCATTTGGCAGTACACTTGAATTGGTTGACAGTGGTTCCGCCTCTGTCGTAACTAGATCTCGTAATGCCGAATATCTGTCAACTTCTCCAATCATAACATTTTCGCTTATTGTTAAACCCGTCTGATTCACTGTAGTACTTGACGATGATAGACCTAAATCATAATTTGCGAGTCTGCTACCTACACTGCTCTCACTAACTGGCTTGGTCAACTGAGATGAATTTGTTGGGGTATTTTGTTGTGCTAGCGAGGAATTTTGATTTGGAAAAGCTATTGCATGGACAGGGCTATCGAATGTTGCTGGGGATACTGAAATAGACGCTGGATTAAATGATGCCGTTCCCATGGTCTTTGCAAAAAAATGTCTTGAATTTACGTTGGCAGTTTGAACATTGGAAATATTGGAATTTGAGATACTGGTAATAGGGGCTGGAGCACTCTGGAAATCGCTGTACTCATCTTCGGAAATTTTTGAGTCGTTCATTACTCCAGGAGGAGTAAATTGGTGTGAATTAGATCCTAAATTTTGAAGGCGGCTATTTTCTTGTTTAAGTGAAATCTTTCTATCGAATATTGGTACAGGCGGCTCATGTATATGAGACAAAAGGCTTAAGTCAAAAGTAGGAGTTCCTTTCTGCAAAAATAAATAGAATTACCATTTGTATAAATATTGTACACTTTTAAACCATCACCTAATTTTACTCCATACATCCCCGCAAGATATATTCTGCAAAATAAGAACCATATTGTTTCTAAAAAAATTACGTCACGGTTACATAATTTTACCTGGGCAAGGGCCACTAAGGCAAGGATGATGCAAAATTCCTGTTCATTAAGTACACCAGGTGTATGCCGATTTGCAGTTGACCATATATAGCCGAGGAATTCCCTTCGAAGTCCAGTTCGCATTAGTAAAGTACACACTTTCTCCGTGCACATGAGACCATCGGATCTTTTGACTTCGTCCACCAGTCTTCCATATTCAGATGGTCGAAATTTTCTAGATGTTGCCCATAGAGGAATTTCTATTTTATTCTGAATTGGGTTGGCCATCATTTGCCTTCTTTATTGACTATTTTCTTCTACAAATCCAACTGGAAGGAACTTCTAGTACCCATTTAGAGCAAAATTTTACTGCGTGACACATTGTCAATTGATTCCACTTAAATATTACAGATTTATTCTATCCATTTAAAAAATATTCACGATTTCTACGTTCTAGACTAGATAATACCAAATAATACACAATTTAGAGAATCCATCCTGCTAAAACTGCCCATGCATGCAGTCAGTAAGCAGTACCTACAGTACAAGGTGACTTGACTTATAGGAGTTCAAAATGAACCACACTCATATCCACCACCACCTTCACACTCTTCGTCACCCACAAAACATTCACCAACCAACAGGCTTCATTCAGCCTAGATAGATATCAAAATACATACAATAAATACAACTTACACTTTCACACAACTCACTATCCATTCAACAAGAAGAGTTCTCTTAATACAGCAAAAATTCTCTAAACGGATGTCTCTACATCCTGACATTATTTTTCAGATTTAGTAACCAATCCACAATATTTCGGCCAAGGTTCCTGAATTAGACATTATATTTTACACAAGGATAAGAAAATATATGCTTTTCAATTTCTTGACAAATACAATGACAAATAGTAGGTAGCCTTCATTAAGCAATGCATTTACAATAATAGGTAGTACCTGCATATTTTAGCTGTGCAAATCTCTGTGTTATCAAGGTAAAAGGGTCAGTTGATAATTCAGGATTCCCTGGGAAATCTTGTGAAGGGACATTGTTTAACCTCCGCAGACTATTTTCAGGTAGCTTAGTGTCCAACCATAAAGAGTTTTGCTGTATTTGGTATTACTCATTTATATTATATCTTGGAACTCTTCTTCGTACGTTCAACTAAATAAGTTTATATATCCCTAATTTCATTTCATAAATACATGCACCTTTTGTACATCCACACGTACGATGGGATAGGTAGTTTCCTTATTTTCCTGTGTAGAGTCTGCTTCATCATCACAAATTACAGGTATTCCTGGCTATGTGGTATATGTATAACCCTTTACATAGAAAACCTACATTCTACCATACAGCCTTAATATTATGTATATACACACCTTCTACCTATTTGTTACCTTCACCATAAGGACACGAAAGCATGTGGACATGCAACATCAACAAAGAGTATATCAATCAGTAATAAGAATAACTAGCTTAGCTAGGTATTAAGGTTGGCTACGTAGTAGCAAAAGTATTTACCATTTACACGGTAAGACAGCGCATGTACTAATAGGTCTTTCAGGTATGAGTATACAAATGTGACGATAATAATGAATAAAGTAACATTGACGAAGAATCTATAAAACTAATTAAACAACTTAACGAGGTTACATTGCTTATTAAATGTACCCATTTCCAATATATTATGGCTATGTGCTAATAGTGCTAAGCAAAGATGTATGAATTTTGCAATTTTACATGCAAATTGAACGCCCATGCATATACTATTATATGATGGGGCATATATACATGCTGATCAATTTGAGACGCATATTGCTAAAAACCTAACCAACCTTATGGGTTGGATTGGAAATTGGAATTGAGAAGAAACAACAGGAATAAAAGGAACAATTATATCATCGTATTGAATCAATACTAAAGAAAAGAATTGTAAGGGTCTTTATATGTAATACATACTTAAAGCTTTACCTATTCAACTCCTATCCTGTATGATTTATAAAATTAATGTGAATGAAGACTACTTCAATATGATATAGTCTTCAAGTAAGTTTTTATTTGAAATAGTCCAGTATATGATAAGTTATGTGATATGTTGATGGGATTTAGGAAAATTGGCAATAAAGTACAATTATAATACGACCAGGAGTTTCATGCAAATAACTGCTTAGCGTATAGGTAGTTTATTTGACCAAAAAATTCATTTATTTTCATATAATGCTCATTTTATAATACATGGTACTTAATCATCACTTTCCTTTATCAAGAAGACAAAATGATTATAAGACACCTATTGCATAAAGAGTTCATCTTATATTGTACGGAATTTGTTTTGTAAAGCTGTCATTTTTATAGTTGATTGAGTTGTAATAATTCTGTTAGATGTTCCCACAGATCTTTACTCAATTAGAATACTCTTTTCTTTGTTAGGTATTATTTGAGCGAAACATATTTGTATTACCGTTTCTATTGCACAACGATACGATATTAGACAAACCAATTCATATTGTTCGATTTTACAAATACAAAGTTGTTTATAGTTATTGTAGATTGCCAACACTAACAATCAGGATATTACAATAATGTGGATGTGGAGATACGGCTAGTTAAAGTGCATGTCATAGGAAGCACAAGACATTTCTATTGATCAATTAAATGATACATTAACGTGAATGCTGAAGTATTGTTATTATTAGACTTCATGTGTTGTATTGTAGTGTTATGTGACGGTGTTTACAATTCAGACAATTTTGGTACACGTTATATTAGCTACACAATTATGTAATACTTCACAAAATTGATTAGTTGTAAAATGGTTTGAAAAACCATTAGAACATTATGTATGTCAGTAAATCACAAATCCAGATGAAATTAAGCTCTTCATATGAAAGTGTCTTAATGAAACTGAATTGTCATGACACAATAATTTGAAGGTATAAGCAGTCAGCAGTCAGTACAGTAAAACTTGTGAATGGAGAGCACTACGCATCCAAAGTTTTCGGTTTCACATAAAAGTGGTCTCCTCAAACATTGGCAAATTCGTAGGGTGTTAGTTCTGTTTTAACATTACCTATCCCATTTTCATCCGAATTAATCGATATCCATACACAGTTGGTGTCCGTGATCAGATGTTCTCTCACACAAGTTACACTGCATATTAACCAAAATTAATTTTTCGTTATTTACGAACGAATGAAAATGCGTATTTAACAACACACTTGTTTAAGGAGCTCTATCCAATTAACTTTTACATGAAAAATCATGGTGAAATTCCATACTGCAATTGCAATATCATGTTACAGATTTAACTGAACTAAATAATTAGACAATTACAACACAATAGTGCACAGTCAAAGAAAATCGACTTGACTCAATTTAAAAGTTAAAAGGATAGAGCAGAATTATACCAAAATTATTACATCATTATAGTACTTATACACAAAAAACTTACTTATTTATTAACAAGGGTAACTTAATTAGACTTCTTTCAATTTATTAAACACACAAAAACCCGCCGTATATTAATCAGTACGTGATGTTAATTAATGTTACTGAGGATGAGCTAGATAATAATCTAAATGCCAATACTTTTTATTGCTCTCATTTTCATTTAGCTGTATATTGTAATTGTGCTATGAACATATATTACTAACATATAGGCGAACATTTCGTAAACAACAAAGATTCGCATAGACGAAAATGCCACAAATTACGATCACAAATCGTTTACAACTGCGATTGGTCAGAAAGATTATAGAATCAGAAGAACCACGTTGAAAACATTAAATATGGAGGAACCTAAATCTATCCCTTACAATGAAGGGATAATAACAACTATGAAGTTCTTATTTTCATGTCCTGGAATATTTTGATTCATTAACTCTAACTCTACTTTCTAATCTGTATAGATCGAGAACCATTTGACATTTGATTTGTTTGTCTTCATTAAAGACAATGCCGCGTAACACGTGCACATTGAAATAATTCACTAATAATTGATGTAAACATGTTTAACTGACTTTCTATTAACATTTCTTAACTGTCTAGTTTAACTTCAGTTCTGCTGTGCATTTTTAGTGGGTTGATTAAGTAAGGCATTTTGCATACGTTACACTTGCATACAACTGTATCCATATCCAATAGGAAGAGAATCTTATATTGATTTGTATCATAAAAATGCTAATTAATCTAATTGGAACGCAGTGTGGGTGATGTATCATTATTGAGAAAGGCTCAATAACTTATATTTTGCAGACTATAATTTTTGGAAATATCTGTCACTGTGTGTTTTAAGACATCACATGGAATTTCTCGCGAGAAAAAAATTGATTTTCATTAGAATCATCATTATTTCTTAGTTCACCAAATTGGGTTATAACATGGAATACAAGAATAATAGTGATTTATGACTAATAATCAATGATACTAAATTATTAATCCCCTTAACATACAATGAAAATAGAGTTGCACAATTTTTGAGAAATACATTTCAGATATATAATACGTATAAGTGGAGCAACTTTAAAAACAATCCAACAAATGATGTTGAGGTATTTTTACAGTGATGTGAATTGGATTTGGATATCTTAAATGGATATATTATTATCATTTTTGTCATATACTTAAATACTGTTTTAGTCAAACTAGTAACCTGCTTAATTGCTTCTAACTCAAACAATCGTAATCTAACGTAAATTATACCTTAAACTACTAGCTGGACACACAAAAACTCTTAATTTAATGTAATCAAATGTTATGCTATTTGCAAACGATTTCAAGGTATAGACAAATGGAATCTGAGGAGTGAATTATTAACACAATACATCCGGTTGACTTAATAAAGTCCAAATAAATGATTATACTTAACGGTATATTGCAGTTGAATTAGAGCGCACCTACTTGGAAAATTAAATATGAACTTTAAATTAGTCATTCTTCAAAGATGAGCATGTTAAACAATAAGTACAACTAAAAGTATATGTTAAGACTTAATATAAATTCTAAATGTCCTATTATGCATATTATAAGTAATTAAAGTTTGCTTATTAAATATTCAGTTTCATTCATAAATGGATAATTGTATGTAAACATCAAACGGATATTGTGTGAATTATTTTCGTGTGATGAGCATTCAAAATATTGCATTAGACACAGGAAGTTATAGGTATAATTGTACAATTGTTAAAATAAATGACTATTCATTCCGTCGTAAGGCGTATTTATGCTCTCCTTTACAATTATTTAGCTAAGTGGAAAATCCAGTTGCATATTTTTGAATTTGGAAGCATAATATTCAAGACACGGCTTGAAATGTATCAATAATATTATTAATATTGTTCGTATAACTGAAATTCGGCAAAAACAGACTGGTTTTCATAGTGTCATTTTCAAATGCACTGGCAATTTAATAATTGTGAAATGGTTGTATACGAATTACTGTGATTAATGTGACAATAGTACACATTTGAGCAAGCAAATCCCCTGACATAAAATTAAATGTAACAATTCTAGAAATAAGGTATATATTACGTATATTGTGTATTTGCATATAATATTACTCACTAGTAGTAAGTATTAAACGTATGTACTTGTTGGTTAAATTACTAAATCATTAATCATTCCATTAAACAGACTCTTTGTGTAGGATTTCATGTTGTAAACGTATACCTCTTTGTACGCGTTAACTTATTGGTTGACCAAAATGCAAAAAATAAGAATTTTAAAGGAAATGATCAAGAAAATTTTGTGCAAGAGATATCCAAACATTAGAGACACGAAATTAATACAAAAACATGTTTGCTAACTTGTACAATAAGTAAAGTAATTACATCGCCGAGAAATATTTTTTGTGTGAATTCTCAGTTAAGCATTGTAGCACTAAAGTAATAATTTTAAACCTCAAACCTACCAACTATACGGAATTCGGAATTACTTATATTCTGGCTGATGCTTACTTAATTAATACGGTACTCTACTGACACTACAATTAATTAAAGTAACCTTGATTAAATGGTAAATGAAGAATGACCACAAGGAAATTTATACATTATATGATTAGTAAACATTATATGGTGTAAAGGGGGCATTGCTATAGCTAAACACAAAAATAGGTATAAATGGATGGAAAGGAAATATTTGTCTGTTTTCGATATCAAGTTCAACAGTTACTGTCAATTATGTAATACATTATTAACGATAGTTATGGAAGATAAACGTTGGAAAATTTCAAACCCACCCTAAAGTAACTACCGGGAGTTACTACATATACTAACTACACATCCCGGTTTTCCAGGATGTCACGTTGCATCATCTGAGGCAAATATACTTTCACAGGACGGTTTTTGTTTTTACTTTAGTTCATCGTCCAGTCCACCACGTAAATACTATACACCCAATTTTGGAAAAATGTTTACTTAATTGCTAAATATTGTTGGAATTCTAATCGTAAGGTTTTAATGCTTTAAAACAGGTAATTATATTAGCTATTTTCAAAGAATGTACATAAATTCAAAGGGCGAATAAATAAATTAGCGAACCATAGCTGGTTTCTAAAACAAGAAATAGAAAAAACGCAAAAAAACAAGAAGGGCACGTAGTCAAATCCAAATGCACGCGAGCCTGACTTTTAAGTCTATAAGGCTGTTTGTTACCAGTTAATCCCTGGTTATATACACATGTTACAAACATATTTACCTATACTCAACCTGGATATATTAGCACTTAATATAATGAGCTCGTAGTGTGATGATGAGTGATACTTAAACTAATACGCATTGTAAGGTTACTTAATCTACCTAGCTAAATTAGTTTTAAATATTTACACTAATCATAAACACTAAATTTAAATATATAAATCTCATTACTTCGTCTTAACATATAACTTAACTAAATTTACTGCTCTAACTTTTAGTTTCATCAAAAGCACTTTGGAGCAGAAGTGTCCATGATATCGTCCCGAACATCATTTGAAAATTCTGAACTGTAATTAAAAGGTCCTGGTTGATTCTGTGGATATTGCTGCTGTTGTTGTCTAGAATTGTAAGGCTGTCTCAACATAACACCAGAATGTTTTCTTGGTGATCTCGCTCGTACAATATGTGGCTTGAACGTATCTTCAAGAACTGAAGGAGCCACATATGTAAAACCCTGTAAAATATACCAACAAATGGTTAATTTTACGCTTCAAAATTTGCATAATTGCAAAACTACATGGTACTACTTAACAGCATTTTTTGCGAAAACCCAAACTCTTTTTGCGAGCCCATTTTTAACACACAAAAAATTAATTGCATTGTGTTTTAATGTTTTGCTTACCTTATCCCAAGAGTCTGTTTTAAAGTATATTAATACAGCTTGAAGATACTACAACTAAATTTTAATCGGTCAAATATTGGAAAATAGTGAATTGGTAAAAATGCTTACTTGGAAAACTAAATTGGCACTTTCACTCAGCGTAGAATCATCTGGAGAATCAATTGGCGGCTGTTTAGTGAATTTTGTGTCAAATAAGGATACATCATCGTCGCTTGTCTAAAAATTATGCAACATACTGTTAAAATATGCCCGACTGTTTGATGGATCCAAACGTGGCATGACCAGAAAGTTTTGAATAGCTACAAAATATTAATGTGGCCTACCAAAGTCGGTTTAAATGGAGGTTCGACTCGTCTGTTTGAAACATCCTCCCAATTACAGAACTTAAAAAAAGCATGAGACTTAATCGGAATGGCATCAGGAGCTCCATAACCCAATCGCTGATTTGCCTGGCGCTGCAATACATTATATTGTTAGCTAGTATACTATAAGCATACTTAGTACTTATTTTTAGTGCAACATGTTGCAAACTGTTGAAATTAAATAGTTCCATTAACTTCAATTCAAAGGTTTATCAAATTTTATTTAGGAGCACTTAAATAACTTTGATCCAAAGCATTATAATCGTTATGCTTACCTTAAGTAGTTTGCGGATTATGTCTCTAGCATCGGGTGTTAGATAAGGAGGAAGGTTTAGCTTTCCCTTTAATATTCTCTCGATAGTTTTCTTACGATTTTCAGCGGTGAATGGTGGCTATAAAAATTATAATTGTATTTACATATCCCATTTAGGAAATTGAATGATGATTATTGTTACAAACACAGTAAGAATTAATGTATTTGTTTTCAAACTTACAGCTCCTGTTAGCATATCATACATAAGAGCTCCAAGTGACCACCAGTCGACAGCTTTACCGTGGCCTACTCTCATTAGAATTTCTGGAGCCATATATTCAATTGTTCCACAAAATGTGTGAGTGACACCGCCCTCAAAAATATGTTCCTTACAAAGCCCAAAGTCTGTTAGCTTTACATGTCCATGCGCGTCAAGTAAAATATTTTCCGGTTTTAGATCTCTGTATAGACAAAGTCATAAAAATTATCTCCTCCTCAAAATCGTGGTCTTAAATTAATAATTTTGAATATATCATTTCTATCACATACCTGTAAATTATTCCCTGTTTATGTAGATGTTCCAGGGCCAAAATAATTTCTGATAAATAAAAACTGACAACAAAAGAAAAATACGTTAGTACTAATCATAAATACCATTTATATAATAATGACAATTAAAAGTTTTTTAAATTATTTATACCTTGCTGTATCTTCCAAAAAAATGCCTTCTCTTTCTAAGTGCATGAATAATTCCCCTCCACTTAAATACTCCATGATGAGATATAATTTTCCGTCAGTTTGAAAAGCGTACATTAAGTCCACAATAAATGGATGCTATTAAATATATAAACAATGTAGTATTAGTAATGTTTCATAAAATAATCCTTTTTTCGACTATCATAAAACTACATGTACTACTAAGTAACAATCAAACAGTTTGTACCACATTCAACGTTGTTAATTTAAAATATAATATTTCATTAATTAATACAGCAGTACACCAGTTAACATTTTCCCTAGTTTATGGTAGGGATAAAAGAATTTTTACTTTTTTCAAAGTGTAAGCTTATGATGAAATAGCTAACATATTACATATATGCCAGATCAGTATAAAGGTACATTATATACCACACATACAGCATAACACTACAATTAAATATACTATGTACATTGCACAGATTGCAGCATGCAATAATGCATACAATACAACAGAATGCACACATTGATATCACACTTGAGGCAATTAAAGTGAAAGGAGCTAACCTTGACAGCCTCTAATATATTTCTTTCGGCTTTGGTATGGGCCGTATCCTTTTGGTTTCTTACGATTGTAGCTTTTTTAAGTACTTTCATTGCGAAAATTTTACCGCAATCTTTTCCGCTACATTTTTTCACTTGAAACACTTTGCCGTATCCTCCTTTTCCCAACACCTTTTTGAGTTCAAAGTCTCCTGGGCCAGCTTTTAAATCTTGAGTCACCGTCTTCTCGGTAATTTGATACTCTTCCACAGCTTCGGCACTAGAAATTCCAAAAGTATCCATATAAATAATTTGCTTTACTTAGATAATTAAATGTGATGGAAGAGCTTAGTATACGCATCTAGTAATACACAGTAAACTAAGTATACAATTAAAGCAGAATAGTATGTAGATATGATTCTATCCCAAAATAACACATGATAGAGATTTGGAGAAGGTTTCTAATAAGCTAACAATTAGTATCACGGTGGTCAAGGACTATTAATTAACTGCTAACAATACTGATATACTTTATTATTAAAATTAATACAATTGCACGACCATGCATAATCTTGATATGTTTAATAGAAATAAGGGATTAAAGGTTTTCTTTAAGTTTAGCTTATCTATGCTGCATCATAAAAATATAATGTCACCGTCACGGTGCATTTCAATCTAAATCATTCTATATGTTTTTATCATTTTCATAGTTATTAGTTCATACATTTTATCATATTCCACACCTCCTCAAACCCAACACCGCCCCAGAGATAAAACTTCCATTCCGTCCGATTAAAATACGTTTGAATTAAATTAGACTTACTTCATCAATTCCTGGCTGTCCCGTCCGTCATAAAAGTTTGCGGCCTGTAATAATAAAAATTACTTGGTTAGATAATTTAAAGGCTTTTAAAAATGCATGATTAAAGTATTGCACCTAATTTTGGATAATACATATATTATAATATAATCATTTAAATTAAGATATTGCATCACGGCGCCGGCAACCATTCTTTTCGCTTGTTACTTGCTTGCTGATAATTAGCATTTAAATATATTCAAACTATTCATGAATCTGTTGCTGTAAACATAATGTAGTCATCTCAGATGATAGAGATATTATGAGCAATTCCATGCCAATAACATGTAGATAAACCATTACAACAGGAAAATAATGTATTCTAGTATTGACCGACCGTATTTTAGTGAGCAAAACTTCAACGACACAATAGGCCACAAAGCACACCAAAAATTTTCTAGTAGATGCACCTAGCTATACCTACTATATCCTTTTCGTAAGTACAATGAAACAAGTTCAATGCTAACTAAGCCTAAATTAAACTTTAAATCTTTAATACACATATTGCTAAATTCAGGGTGATCCGATTAAGTTACATATTATGCAAAAGATGCATAATCTATTTAGCCTCTACAAGCGAGTGTTTGCCTCTCACAATCAGAAATATATTTCACATTCAATACACGATAGTTCAAGTTCACTTGTACAGAATTAAAAGCTTTAGATCTTTGGAATCTGCTTAAGATGGCATAAATATATATTCCTCAGTCCGCCTCGCATCAATGTACTAGATTTGGATAAGGTACTCTTAATTGTAAAATTGTAATACTATCCCAGATACAAAATATATGGCAATTTAATACATTAAAATCTTGCTACGAATTCATATCAAGCCATGCCTAGTAATAAATTAGCTATTTAGTGCCTAATTATTATAACTAACTAAGGAGTATTACAACTACGTGCATAATAAGTATATATTAATAGTAATGTTTACTCCGAACTAATTTGCATTCATAAGCTTGGTTTAAGTAATTATATTCAGGTGAAATGTTATACTTAATAAGGTCTTCTGGCTTGGCAATAGCAGTGTGACACACCGAACTACAAACTAGCTATATGTATAAATACATGTATATTCTGTCTACACAGAAGTCAGAAGTACAAGTACTCATGATGTTATGTTGGAGAAAAACAAAATAAATTCTATTCTTGTGCTTGTTATGTAGTTTGTTTACGAGTGAGCATGAAATCAATAGAGGTAATCATTATACTGTTAATAATATTCTTTCGGTCCCTGCCTGGCTTGTCGCAAGTGCAGGCCACATTGTAATAGAATGCTAATAAATACAGAATACAAAATAGAGATATGAGAAGGCGAAGCGATACTGTGTGGTGTGGTGGTTTGGTTATGTCGTAAGAATTTCACCTTGCTGTGGAAACATTTCATATCTTTCATAAGCAACACTCACTCACAAACTCACTGCTAGTCGAGTGGAACGAAAGGCATTAACGATTAACCAGTTGGTGATTGGTGAATGATAACATTTATTACGTTCTACTTTGCATAACCTATCACTAGTTGACTAGGGCACTAATATTATAACATAAAGGACATACAAAATTACACAGTAGTATGCGTCACATACAACATCCTCAGTAATCCTCACTCAATAATAAACTACAGTTTCCATTTAGAATTTAGATATTAGTTGGAAAGTTGGAACTCATGTAATTACAGTATCAGTCTACCCAAATATGCTTATACTAAACTAATGCGTACTTCATTTAATCTTACATAGATATTAGGATGGAAGAATTCCACAAAGCTAAAAGGTGAACAATAATTATCTAAGTTTGTTGTGGAAATACAACATTCTTACTCAATATTACTAGAAATGCCATTTTTGGGGTTTATTTAACTTTACCAATACCAATACCAAGTAGAGTTTGCCCTTTTCAATGAACTTTCACTTCCTATTCCTCCAAAATCAATCTTTTCTGATTTAACCTAAATCAAGCAGTTTTAGTTTTGTAGAACATATAAATATATTGAAATTACAAAAATTTCATAAAAATGATGGTTAAAAGACAACCATTGGAATGCTTTATTTATATACATATTTAATACTTATATAGAAATAGAACTGATTCATGAAATCATGCCGATGACACATGGGGCATGTTTAGTAGAAGCGATAGTGGTGTGACTAACAGGTGACCATGTTTATAAACAGACACTAGCTCAACCAACCACATCCAGTATAATGACTCTTTAAGTGCATGGGCAGAAATTCTGACATCCTCTTGTATTGCTAGTTTACATATTTATATATGGTAAACTATCGTTTATCAGATATTCATATGTATAATCCTGTATAATAATAGGTATATGTTTGCAAACACCCTTTGCAGGGTTAAACACCGTAATATCGGAAGTGGATGAAGAATGAAGCTGGATAGCATGTAATAATATGATGCATTCGTTGAACATTTTAGAGAAATGTATGACGTTGGATACCTTAACGAAACTAATTTGTTTAGGTATTAATTGTAAATGTTACAATTCTAAGTAGTACTTAGTAATGCATGTAAATGTTGTGTTGGAATGATATTCCTCATTTAAAAATTGCATCAAAGCTTAAGAATCAACATTATTGCTGCATGTACATTATGCATAATATTTGCCTCAGATGACCTAGAACTTGAAAAAATGTTCCATAAATGTAGTAGGAAGTATCAGGGCGGTCGCTGTTTGTCCTCAGATAAAGAATCATAGTTGTGTTCTGCGCATATACGCAGTACGAATATCACGCACTCAACATCACAAAGACGGAGATGAAAACATGCTTTATTATTCAACGATTCAACTATTAAGTGTAATAAGCAATAAAAATCACCACATGAAAGACAGCAAATAAACACGATATGTACTGCACAGATAACAGAACTCACTAATACCATATCATATATCGTACGACATAACGAACTACCAATACATAATTTTGTAGCTATGAGATCGAAATTCACTTATAAAATAATTGTGTCACAATTAAGGCCTTTCTTGCAATTTCCTTCTAAGAATGAGGGATGCAAAGTTTAACCTACACAATAATATGGCATACGCAGAAAAAAGTCAAATTAGCAATATAATACCCTATTAAATATATAATCTAAACGGCTGCTTTGTTTGGAAATTCATAAAACTTACATAGTCGGTATGTAAGTTTAACTACCTAAGTTATTATATCTTACTTCGAATGAAAGTAGGAAAATGGAAGATATAAATAAAGATACGACCGAGTAAGTAATCGATTCATCGATGTTTCATTGTGTAACATTGGCACTAATTTGTTTTGTTTTTAAGTAAAGCGTAAGCAATTTTTGACATTTCTCGATGCCAGCTTTTAACCCAACGGATGACCATTGTGCTTGAAATTGAAATGATTAGCTTCGCAATTTGCAATTGCATTGCAACGAAGTAAAAGTAAAACGTTGCGTTGAAGCATGAATGTATGAAAAGTGTTCATACACTGACTGTTGTAGTGAACTGAATCTCATAATATGCAAGGCAAATGCATATAAATATGATACCGAATGCCTCTACAACGTAACAAACTAAAATAGCATTCAGTCACGCTTCACGAGGCAAAAACATTAAATTCCCATAGTTTCAGCACAATACTTTTTGAGGTTAAGGTAGAGGATATCATTATAATTCCTCATGATCTAAGTATAGTATGATCATGATCAAAGATGTCTGGTGTGAATGTTGAATGTCTGTGTCAATAATAATTCATGCACTTCTACATACTTCTATGCCGTATTGCAGATTGCACTGACCCACAATCCATTCCAATACACTGCTAAGAAAAGAGAACAAGCGTCCACCTACTTGGCCATTGAAATATTGAACGTATAAAACATTCCAAATGTATGAAGATATCTGTGCCCCTTATTATTATTATAAAACTTTGCAATTATTACGTGTTATACTAGCACATAATTTATTGTGTGCTACATTTACACTGCATAAGATAGATTATCATCTTTAATACTAAACACAGTCCGTCATTCATAATTCACAAAAACGAATACCTAGGCTAATAATAAATTCTATCAAAAGAGGGATGAGAAAGTGAAATTAGTGTATTTGATTTTTCAATATGGAAAAATCTTATGGAAACAGAGCATTACGCTTATATTTATGATTAATGAAAAGTTTTATTTAGTCCGTGGCCAGATCATGGTAGTAATTACTGAAATTGTGGATGTAACTAATCAATTAATTAGAAAGTTGTTGCTTTAAGCAACAAAATTATAATTGTAATGTTAAGTGTTGCAACAATCACAATATTAATCCCATTACTAAACTAATTATGATAGAATATGGTATATATATATATATGTCTGATAATGAGCTATGTAATATCCCCCTTTCTTTATCGTTAAGTCTATTCGCTTGGAACTTATAATAATAAATAGACTTTATGAATTTTATACTCACATCTTCGATTTCAATCGAGTCATCGTCGGAAATATCCGTATTTTCCACGTCTTGTATCTCAATGTCGAAAACACCGGCGGTGGCCATGATTATGTTCAAAAGCACAATACGCTTCAAGCTAATTTTTCAGTGAAGGAGATTATTTGAAATTTATATAAGCTTCCACACATTTTAAAGAACGTAAACGACCAATTTTTTTGTCCAGATCCTGCAACAGATAAAACAGAAAATCAATGATACTGAAATATAAATAATGAATTAATTACAAATATAACAAATATGACACAATATAATAATTTGTAACTTGAAAGGAAATGTTACAACACTACACGGCTTTCTCTTATGGTGGCACCTTACAAGTTGGTGATACAATAAAATAGTAAGAGAATTTAACTTATCCAGCATAGAAGGTTTTTAGAAAAATATTCTTAAAACAAAGCACGCGTACCATTTCAACTATAGTCAGGACTACCTCCTCCGAAGGACAAAATGTTACTCCTAAATACAACAAAACGCATTTGGTAATTGCAAACTTATATCATAAGATAATGAAACCTCCCAAAAAGTATTACGCATTTTCAATTTTATTCTGATTATACTTGAGTGTAATAGTAGAAATAGTAGAATTGTACAAAATGTCGATTAAAAAGAAACCAGCGATTTACTTTACTAAAAATGAGAACGAAAATACTTAATTTATTCGATGCAAACACTATTAATGTAAAAATAAAATTGTAACGCATCAAAGGAAAAGGGACCAGATGGAGAAGCTACCTAACCTAAAAGTTTGAAAGCTAGCTAAATGAGCACAGTATCTTTTGTGAGAAAATATTACAAAAATCTTGAATCTAATATTAAATTACCATATAAATATTAATATGTAATTGTGATTGTAATAATAAAATAAACAATTTTGATTTTGCACCTTCACTTTACAGTGCCGTTGGCCCTGTCGAAGTTCAAAATATTCACGAAAACTTTTTAAAGAACTTTTATATTTAAAATATCATTGAAATAGTTTCCGTCAGCCAGAAGAGGAAGAGTCTCAAGTTACTTTCACACACAGTTAGTTAAGTAACAGTAATGAATGGAATCTAGTCTTCTAGTCTATTTAACTACCCAAGTATAGAAAATGAAACACATATTTTGATAATGGTGTCAGTTATTCGTTATACACATTGTATTGTACCATTATTGTACGTCACGTTCACGTTCGTAGACAGAACAAACTTACGATTAGGTACTTTACTTTGTAATACTATTACGTAGTTGGTAGAAGTTAAGTACATTCATAAATTGTAAGTAGAATATTGAATGTAGCCTTGTTAAATTAATAATGATTGTATTATAATTGGTTTCCAATAGCTAGTACTAATTTATATAGCGTGCAAACTGATGAATTTATATTGCAGTAATGTATTTAATAATTTTATGCGTTTTAATTCAAAAAATTAACAAAGTTGTTCAGTATACCTGAGGTTTCCAATTTGTTCTGCTGTGGATGTTGCACTGAAAAGTAGTCGATTATATGGAGGCTCGACTCACATTGACTCACAAGTGAATGTTGAATGCCAATTACTAAAACTATCAATGTTCTTTTCGTCACAATTTAACTAACTATTCACAATGTATTTACAGACTAACATAACAGTAGTGTAATATTTAACATTTGTGCGACACAACAACATTCAACGGCGTGTCTAGTAATTTTATGACTAGATTCATTTTCCTATTATGAATGCTATAACGTAATAAGGACTACTACTACTCTGACTACCCAGCATACATAAAGATGTATGCACAATCACACTAACATAACGTAGCAGTCGAATAGGGGCCATTCATATTATGTCTACTGCTTGGGGAGCAAGTCTCAATTTTCGACTTCGATTATTAATTGGTCGTTAGCGTTAGATACATTTATGGGAGTCGACGAGTGTGAGACGAAAGGGGAGTTATATGTGTAGGATAGAGCAAAGAAAAACTTGCCGGCGGCGGCTGATGTCCGATGTCCGCTTAAAGAATCGCATAGAACTTTTGCACGGGTCAGCTTTTATGAATTCTGTTTTCACATTTCGATAGCAAGGGTACTAAGGGTGCACAATTTGTAAAATGTGACCAATCGGCCCACGGGTCAATGAACTGTGACCTCATATGTCCGATAAAAGAATTGCATGTAACTTTTGACCAGAACAACTTTTATCAATTCTGTTTTCCCATTTCGATAGCATGGGTGCTAAGGGTGCACAATTTGTAAAATGAGAGCAATCGGTCCACGGGTCAATGAATAACATACATTTTTGTCAACATTCAACATTTATTCATTAGTTAGGATGTGTTGTTTTATTTGTTCCTAAGTTATCCAACATACGACACGAAATAATCCAATATCATGCATCCGACACCCCCTTACCCAACTTTGTGACTTTTAAACGGCTCAACATTTTTGAATTGTGTTAACGGATTTCAATGCAAGGATAAATTTTACTTTCTTACAATGCCACAACTTAGTGGGGCAATGTGAGATTTGAGCAAAAACGTACTGTACTATGTGGGGTAATGTGAGGTTCAACTTAAAATGCATTGTACCATGTGGGGCACTATTAAATTCCTTTTGTTTTGCACAGATTCATTATTTATATCCACATTTGCCATGGTTTATATTAGAATGAGAAATGCTGTGTGGCAAGCCTTTTGCTTTCAATATTAAAACACATTTTGAAGAAATCCCTCTGAGTAATTACTTGTATAATTTTCTACTTTGAGATTTGTTATACACCAAAGCCGAATACCCAATTCTCTGCAATCTAGCCCCTTTAAGGAGAACTACTCCAAACGGTCTGCACGCTGCATTCCGGTCCTGTTTTAATGTCTAAATGCGTCAAATGTCAATTAGGGGTTAGGGTAAATATAATTGGGAAGTCTAAAAGTTGACGCTACGTTATATATGAGAAATCCCTACTACATGTGTACGTCCTATCCTACCTACCTTTTATATGAAATTCTCTATTGCAGATGCAGACATAGAAGAACGTGAAATGTATAACTAACATGTCTGCGCCCGTAAAGAAAATAATAAACATACCTACTACCTGCTAGCTAGGCTAGGGTACAACCTGCAATACCTTACTATATATATTTGTGCGCGGTATACATATAATATTATTATAATTATATATAACTTCACGTGGCCCAAGCTTATATTAATTTCCTACATTTATTTCCTAGATACTGCGTTGTACTTGTATAACATCAACATGTCGAATAATTTTATAAGATAGTTACCGGGTGTACAGGAAACTAGGATTGTCTATTATGTAGACCACATCTAAACACGGAGTGTGTTCAAAATTTAATTTTTGAGATGCACATTACCAGTAAATATTGTATTGAACTGCCAAATGCCATAAATATATTTAACATTCTATACTCATTCTATACCACAAAAATGAGAAACATGAAATGTAGTGATTAGAGTAGATAAACACAAATAAAGTATAAAAATAACTAGGATTGGAAACATCATTATAGATGAAGATTCCTTTAATACATAAATTCATACATTCAAATGGAACGTAATTTAAAATAATTCATTATGTGGAAGTGTGTGGAGTACGTTGGCGGTTTTATCAACGCCGCGCGGAGGAGTACAACGTTTTGCATTTAGGATAGGGAAAACTGACAAAATTAGGAAAAAATTGATATGTTTTCGAAAAAGTGTACAGACCTTTTCTGTAGAACATAAAATTCCTCGGAGCTAGTTGTCTTGTTGTTCTTCTTCATTATTTTATTATTTCATCTTGGAGGCAAGAAAAATATAATTCCCTATTAAATGCAATGCAAATGAAAATCTGAAACTCTCAACTTTCTTAATTTTTAACCATAAAGGCCCTTACCAATTTCTTTAAAGAAAGACAACTCACCCGCAGAAAATGTTGGAGATTGTTATGGGGATGACCAGTTTTAGATGAATCCCCTCGTTGGGGTTCTAGCGACTTTCTAGTTTGAATTCAAGCCGTGGAGGTACCCATAACTTGAGTAATACATTACATGTACAAAATCATTACAATTAAACATTTCATCAGTATCATCAGAATAAATATTATTGTTTCGTCAGCAGCATAGGAAATGTTCTACTCAAAAACACTCTAAGTTCCCTGAAATACCTTTTGTACCGAACTTGTATTATGAATGAAAGTACAATCACAATCTACAGACAAAAATACTACGTAGTAGACTCGACTACTGGACTCTCCACTCTTGCAGCCTAATACCTATAGATACTAATATACTTAGTCATTAGGACCCATATTATTGTTGTAATGTTACTTCTTGCTTACTTGTGTTAGCGATCCAAGGAGAGAAACAAACCGCATAGATTTACCGCCTCGGCTATATGCTCCCATTTACTGCATGTTTTATTCTGTATCGGCACGATATAGTATAGGGACGAACATGCTGTCCGCTCTAACTTTTGAACGCGTCAACTTTTTGATAAGAGGTCAAAAGTAATTGTCAGTGTTTTTGAACCAAATTGGCCACACCCCCATGGAGTACTGGCCACGTCCACTTATTTTTTAAATGCAAACATATGGCAAGTGGGGTATCGATTTAAAGGTGCTGACGTAAGGAATTCAAATATGAATCTCAATTTACCGACGTAAGGAATTCAAATATGAATCTCAATTTACCCCATACATGGGATAATGAAGGATTTTGCGGCAATTTTGTGCTAAATGTCTCAAATATGCCATTTAAACTATTTTGATCAACAAAACCCGTCCACTGAGCATATCCACTGCCGATACAGTTGGACACCCATTGCCATGGTTTATTTAGATTGAAAGGGTGTTTGAACTTTAACGGTCGTCCTAAGTGCCAAAGGGTTAAAAATCGTCCATTAAGATTGTAAATTCTGCTTTCCTCCAAACTCCGTCCGTTTCGTTGATGTCCCTATTACATATTATGACACTTTCCTTACCATTAACATGTCTTTAACTATTGAATGAATTCTTCGTTTGTAATACAAAGTATAAATAGATTAGCTATACTTAAATAGTTTTAAGTAACTTGCATCTGATTTATAACGAAATAACTCCTTGAAATGATAGCAAAGTAGAGCAATATTCAAAAAACGATAACGTTTAGTTGACCGCTGCAAACAGTAAAAATTTTAAATTATCGATTATGACAATTGCGTGAGACATAAAACATTACAGGATTAATCAGCTACGCACATAATGATACAGCCGTGAATATGTAGGCCAATTAATTTCACCGCCACTAAAATTGAATACTACGGTGTAGACCTATTACGGAAACAAACAGCAATGAACATTCACGAATTGGCGCTATTTTGATAAAATACTATGCAATGTAAAATGTAACGTAACACAATAGTACTATAGTACTAACTATATACTTATATAATATTATACTGTATTGTAGCAGCAGGTAGGTTGTAGAATATATTATACTTTGTTGACTATGCGTTTTCTTTCTAAGCACTAAAATGTGCACAATATATTATTTACATAGAAAATAAAACAATGCAATGCTTTTATGCAACATGTAAATAAAGTAGTTAATTACCTCGAAGTTTTCATGAAGGATTTAAATGGCTATGTAGTGACTAAGCCTTCTTGGTATGCAATGCAAGATAAAAATAGGCGAACTACAATATTATACTAAGACTATTTAATAGGGACTATGACTTTTATACACGTACACGTAAATAAGTGGAAGTGGAGTGGAATCAAAAGATACCCGCAGAATAATGGCATTGAATCTGGTTTCTGGTTTGTGTGATCTTATACGTCTCAAGCCCAGTAAAGTGCTTTATACAAAAGCATAGCGATAGCTCTAGCTGGCTGGCCCTTGACATTTCAATGTTACCAGAGTTATATGTAGTTCAGTTCAGATATGTCGGCAATTTGCTTTTAGCTAGAACTGTTTTTACAAATTACACTATACTAATGACAGTACCCCCGCTCAATATCCGACCTTTTAATAATGCAAATTACGCTTTTATACAATAGTTCATGGCTCATGGTGGTACAATTAGTAAATCATAGTCAGAGTCATTAGATATCCATATGGTAGCCACAATATCTCATTATCAGTCTTTAGAAAGCGCACAAGGAATGAATAGTGTTTGAAAATTGTCAGACTACGTAATACATATATAGATAGTCCCTTTTCATTTAAATGATATAAATTATAACTTTCTCCGTATTACGCAAAACGCATGAACAAATAACAATAATAATGCCAGCGCAGCGAGAATTCTTAGGATTCAAAATCTCAATAATAATCTAATCGTATTGCCAATCTCAACCTTGAAATGCTTGCGTACACACTGCACTGGAGACAATATATTGCATTGGAAATTGAGAAGCTTGCATTTTAAATCTTAAATATCATGCCATAGGATAAATTATATCAGGTTACAATAAATTAAAGCAATGCATCAGATTAGAAATAGAAGCCGCTTTGATTCTCATGAAATATATTCGCATATTTCAAACCCAAATTCAAATAAAAATGCTAGTATGAAGAATGTTAAATTAAAATACAATTTTTGTGTATATTTTACGAACATAGGTAATTTACTACTTCCCACAACTTTTATAATATTCTATTTAATGTTTAGAAAATCTAAATTAAGCAATCCGTATTAAATACAACTCTAATCCACACAAAATGTTCATCTAATGCTATGTTGTGATGAAAAGATATTGATTGCACATTTCATGCCCCATTTGCCACTGTACATTTTGCAGTCCCAATTTTCCATACTACCTTTCCTTTTCTACTTTACACATTTATTTAAGTGACAATCTAACAATTAAAAGTCTGACTGAGCTTTGTGAGTTCCATTTCCATTATATACGTATGTTAAATAATTACATAGTAAACTATCATAATTCGTTAATGATTAAGCTTTCAAGTGACAATTTTTGATGACACACAATTAGTGATATCTCATTAAATAATGCTTATAAAAACTCTATCAACGAACAATGGTCTACAAATTGTTGCGTCCCTTTATGGGTACACTTATGAATGTAAGTAAGTTCAACCCTGTGTATATGCATACTTAAGTTAATTACAGCAAGTTACAGTTATCCACATTTAAAGTACCATTTGATGAAAACGGTATATGAAATGATGACTAACAATGTTTATTTTTATATAAAAAATATTAAAAACCACGACACCCACACTTAGTATCCTCACTAATACTTCTTAATAACATTAATACACTTCCAAATTCCAAAGCCAATGGCAGTAATATTTCCGGGATATATTTCCGTGATCCAGAGAGGTCCAAATCACACACTAGGTTTCACTGGAAAAAATAAAACATAATAGCTCATAAATATTGAGGTTTTTCTACTATAATGGTAAGCAACATAAAAGCCATAGTTTAAATAAAAATATCAAAAATTGTGGGCATACCTGAAAATATCGTCTGGTAAAGTTGGAGGTAATTTATCTGGATTAAGTGAAACTAATTGATGATCCATGTCGGACGGGATGAAAAAGGAAAGATGGCTTTTCATTTGCTTCAAAAATGTTGTATTAGGTGTGGTTAGTGATAGACTGTCGGCTGATGATGCTTCAGATGAAAGTTCAAGTGAACAACGCCTGTCCATACTTGAAGTATCTTCAAGCGGTTCCTTGAGTAATGGTATAATATTTAGCGAACCGTTGCACGTATCATGATCATTCATCCCATCATACGTATCGTTTCTCTTGAGACTAAAGAAAGGACTTTCCAACATCATAAAGTCATCTAAGATTTGTTGACTTTGATGACTGATAAACTGAATGTCAGGACACACGGGAGATTGTTCTTTGCTAGAGACTTTCAATTTTTCAATTCCATCGCCATTGCAGATGAACTCTGAGAGTTTAATTTTATCATCACAACTAGCGTCGAGTGTTAGAGAATTATTCAGTTTATCATTTCCTGCCTTCCGAGAGCGCTTCGGAGATTTTTCTGGAGTGGATTTTCTCTTTGTAGCTTTTGCAACAGGTTTGGGCTTTTGGGCAGCTTTCGCAACAGCTTTCTTTTTACTGGAATTTAATGAAGTCTTAGTGTCCGTGTTATTTGACATCGTATTGGCGCTCACATATGGTTCCAACCGCTCCAACAAATTATGAATATCACCACAAAGTACCGTCATATCCCTAGTCTTCCGATCTAATTCATCCTTTAAGACTTCATTTGCCTAGAAAAAAATAACCACATGTTAGATTAGATTAAACTACTAGCTCAGTTGCTATGGTTAACTGATTTGGGAAAATATATAATAGTCCTCCTACTCCCCGAAATGAGAAATAAACCGTGGTACACGTTGTAGAAAAGGAGCTTATAAATAGTGAAAATCATTACTCATTGTGATAGTCATTGATAATCACTGTGACCATCATATCATTGATAATTATTGAGAGACAGACCATTCACATAAAGGAGATAAGCTGCTTAATAATAGAAAAATGTAGAACCCCTACAATGAAGGAAACAAACCAAAATGTAAAAAGAAATAAATTGAATGGCCTTATTTTACGTGAAATATCAGACACAATAACAAAAAATTACAGCTATTACTTCGCCTTACATTATATAAAGTCCGTTTTTGGTCAAATCACAACGTGTCCCAATAAGTTGGGGCAATGTTATTTCGTATTTCTATTCAGGATTTCTATTTCATAGATTTCCCTATCATCTATGTAACTTTCAAAATGACCTAAGTCTAAGTCGGTAACCCGTCGACTGATTAACCCCATTTTTAATCGTGTCACCGGAGGAACCTCAATAGGCTACACTGAAAATTTAAAATCGATATCTCAAACCGTTTTTTGAGCTACACCTCAATGAAACAGACAGAAACAACAAAGCCATAAAAGTGACAAGCTCCTTCCTTAATAAATGCTACAATATAAGTACCCATGAAAATGGAATTGCAGTATTATTAAAGCTTTGCATACGGTTTATATTTTAAAAACTAATTTATGATTGATTTTATGACTTTAATAAACCTCGGTATTATATATTTGAAAATTTAGAATTAAAAACTAGTTTTACAACTGAAATTTTGTCGATGCCGCCAGAAAACATTCTTCTGCCAAGTTGCTTGTCAATACTTAGTATGTCAAAAACACCCATTTAAAATGTATTTCTAGGACCACTGTAAATTGAAACTTTTGGTACTCATTGGCAGTATAGTTAACTTACTTCCAAAAGCCTTCTTAACTTGGGCTTTGTCCTTTGAAAATGATATCTGTAAATACTTTTGTTGAATGCGGATCGTTTCTTTGCTTTCCCTTTATTGCTTGATTTCGGTGTCTTTTTTGGAGAACTTTCAATCTTTTTCACATTCTTTTTCGCATTACGATTCCGAGGTTTAGCATTTGAAGGTTTGGGTGCTGCTGGAGGTATACTTAGCGCTGTAGTCTTTTCAGAAACCTTTGAGTTCTCACTAATGTTCCCATCCATAGTTAACATTTAAGACTGAACTGTGACCTGAAAGGGAAACAAAGCGCATATCATATTATCTCAAGATGAAACTACCCACATACCCACTCTAAAATCAGACCATGCTTATTTATATAATAGTTTGATTGTTTCCAGTGCAGTGTACACTACCCTCCTCACCATGAGACGAAAAAGTGCAAAGATCCCACCCCGTACAACGCCCCTTCCGGGGTAATGGTTTCCTCTTAAAATTTATTATCCCCATCCCCAAAACTTCTGCTTATAATAAACAAAAACCTTGTTGGTATCCGTGTAACTTTAAGGTTGCTTTTGTAATAGTAGGGGATTTAAGGCCAGTATCCAATTCCCCCCCCCCCGCCCCCAATTTTACAAGCGCTTCCGTCTAACATAACGTTGGTATTTAATTAATACTATCATTAACTATACGGTAAGTTGACAAATATTGATCGCAGTTCCAAACAATTAATAAAACAAGATTTTACATTTCATTTAAATAACTCCCAGCTGCAGTTTCAATGTCAGGAAAAATCCCCAATTAAGTTGTTGTAGCCTCCAACACCAACTCCAACTTGGAGGTGATCCTTTGGGGCAAGGAACTTAAGGATACAACAATAAATTTCAATCAACAATAATTATGCTAATCAGATTAAAGCTATATATTGTCAACACTAGTTTATTTATTGCCGCATAACCGTGTCATCTGGTCATATATGACTGTGTCCTGTCACCTGTAACTGGTGACTACTAATGACTAAAGACAAAAACTGCGGGTTAAATATATTTTCTCTTTTTGTTTAGCATACTGCTTAACGTACTTTACGTACTTAACTACTTGTACAAGTATTAAACGTTGAAAACTATTTATTGTATTGTACTAAAGTGATCATGTTTACTGTGCTTATTGAGCGTAAAAATATTTATTTTCTACTTTTTATAGCAAACTAAACATTACCTGTTTGCTCGTTTTTAATTCCAAAGTACAGCAAAAATTTTCCGTCTTTCGTCTTAAACTGTTGCAGTAGAGATGCAACTAAAGATGCGTAGGAAACATGTAAACAATAATAAACAACAAATAGAGTTGTATAATTTAGTTAACCACGAAAGTCTTTTTCTCAGAATAATTTAAATTTCCCGCACTTGTGCAATCTTTAAAGATATAATGTATTATAATGAAGGGGAGCCTATATAAAATACAAAATTTATAAGAATGAACCAATAATATTATGCACTATGCGCCTTTGTTCTGCCCCTACCAGTAAACGCTGTAGTATAGCCTATTAGGGCAACCCTTTATACCTTGATCTGGTAGGAGAAGAACAATATGACTAAACGATATAAAACACAGGGCTTTCTCCTCAAATTCATAAAAATAAATTACTAGTCCAAACTATGTTAATATTACTTGAAGATTTATTTTGGCATCATAAAAAAGACTAATTGTTGGTGGTTTAAGAAAATGTTGTTTAACATTTCACATTTTATTATGTTCATTATTAGTACTAGATCCTTAACTTGTATGAAATGGTAGTTCAGTTCAGTTTATAAACCGTTTATTGCATTGCTTGAAACCTTAAATAGGTAGATATTCTGCTAAAGTGAGAGCCTACTTCTCTACTAGTCTGTTTCCCGTAAATTATAGACATACTATACTACTAAAATATTGTTTGAGTTTGTATTCTGTTGTCTGTATTCTATAACTTACTAGTGTGCCAGTGCTAGAATAAAAATTACTTACTAGCCTATCTATACTTATTCACTAAACAATAAAGACAGACCATGAAAAGTTGATAGAGGAATTAGACGCCATCGTACCCTAGATCGGCGGCACTATCGGTACTTTTACACAGCTGTCAATTAAAACAACAAAAGAAGCACGATTTGGATTAAGAATTAGAAAATCGAATTTTCTGACAACTTAAATCTGTTTGTACAACTTAAATCCCACAAAAGTGATGATAAACATTGTATTACCCATATTCGCATCGAATCGCGTCATTGGTTTCCATTATAGATTATGATGTTCTGTACGGGATTATTTTCATTGCAGAAACCAATTAATATGTTTTTTTCCTTACAAATTCTCTTAATAGAAGATATTGCAAGCCGTTTTGGAACAATTAAATTATTATTAGTAGATATAGACAGCATTCGTGTATCTATATATCTGACTCAGCAAACATGAGCAAATCAAAATTTTAGACGACTTGCTCCTCATCTACTCTTGCACCCAAAAACCCTGTAGTTAATAAATTGTTTGGTACATGATTTGAGAGGTTTCAATTAAGTCCTGAAAACGATAAAATGTAATCAAAATCATTTGCAATGGTCGAGGTTTATCAGAACCATTTTTTTTGTCTAAAAAGTGCAATTTAAGCCCATAAACTTGAAAAATGAGGTGTAAAGGAAGAAACTATTTTAACAGAGCTTCGTCTCGATAATTTTTTGGTTTCCATTTCGATTCACTCGAAAAATAAAATTAAAAATAAAAACTCAATTCTCGATCTTGTAGCCGTGAATTCTCGAGTTGAGATCGATCCTATCTCTAATATTTACTTATAAGCAATATCAGCAGTGTGTTATAGTCACTGTTTATAGTTATTATTGTTATTATCTAATATAAGTGACTATAAAGGTCCATAGTCCATTCATATAATAAATATGATAGTCTTATATAGAGATGGAAATGCGAAATACTAAACAAAAACAAACTCCACTCAATGCTACACTTAAATTTTAATATTGCTTTTGCCTTGTGCCAGGGCTATTAAAAGTACACAATACATAATAATATACTACAGTACTCGTATTGCCTTGGTGGTAGAGGTTTTCGTGTAGTTACCTAGTTAGTTATACATTATACTTATTTTGCAAGATTGCAAGCCTCTATCATAGTCTATTCTATTACATGTTCTTGAATAATGAGCTATCTGAATCTGAACCACCTAGAAACCTCTTCCTCTCGATCCGACCATTAATTGCCAATTTGTCCATTGTAGATAGTAGATAATACCGATTATCCGAATCCATAGTTACTTAAGATCTAAACACGATTAACCTGCAATTATTAGTTCAGTTCAAGGCCTGTGTATATTAAGTTGATAGTATGTAGCCATAGTACCCTGTTGTTAGTTAGTAGTAGCAGTACCCTACTACTGATACTGAATGACTACTAATAGCAACAACAATATTAAACTTTTCTAAATCGCTAAAAATTGGATATAGAAATCTCAGCGTCAAGGAATTCTAAATTGGCATCGGTTAATCAAATAAATGTAAGTAAAGTTCCTTTCTTGGTGTAAATAAAAAGTTAGTTAATGTTTTTTAGTCTAAGGGCAACAACGTGGTTTTGTTGTTATGTTACATGGACACACATGCGGTACGGTACAGTGAGCAATATAAATGATAAGTGGGCCACTCTTTTCTCTACACAATTTAAGAAAATTAGAACGGTTTTAATCAAGCATCAAAGCGTACTAATATCGGTTTTGATTCCAATCATTGGCTTATTCTCAATTATTGGTTACTTTATATAATTCAATGGTGCTGATTTATACAATTTTTTCTTAATACCGTATCGGTAACCGGTACAAGTATACCTAAATAATACACACACTACACACGGTAGCACATAAATGCCATTTCTATACAAACGAATCATAAATTCATGTACATCAAAAATCTTTAATTAAATATTCCGAATTTAGAATTTACCCATTATACAGTTACCAAGCCAATAAACCAAACTACACTGTATCACATCGATATATTATGTTTCAATGTTAGGACTATTATCTTAGAAAATAAAAGGCGAGGTGAGGAACTGACGGAAGATTTGCTTGACCTTGCTTGGTATATCAAATATTCATTCTCCTGTACTTGTCCTGACTTGAAGAAACTGTGTATTTTAATTTCAGTTCTGTAAAGCTAATTGGTTTTACTACCTACCATGCATGTGTTTTAACTTGTTTAAGTTTAAAAAATTGTCCTGGAATCAAAATTGTAGGATCTGAGACTTATTTCACTGTTAATCGGTACTGTTAATCGGTACCGTTACCGATTCGGTAGCGGTAACGGCGGGTAACGTGTGTTCCTAATATTGAATATACATTTCTTAATGTTTTTTTATTTATATAGAAGTGGTGCTCTTGACAACAAAACCGATTTGAAAACTTCAAACTAAAAACAATCTAACCATTCAGAATCAAAATTGTTCATCAAAACTTCATAATCCCGATTGCCATTTAAATTTGAGTACTTATTTGAAACATATTGCCATTTCAACTCTACCATCTCATCCTACCAAAAAGTAAGTTTATTAAAGGAGAGTAGCAAGATTAGGTAATAAAATGACCAAAATTTAAAAAAAAATTTAATTGATAATTTTTTTCTGATTTTTTAGACCTCAAATCCACAAAGTAATTGGACAAAACACTGTTCAGCATATTATTATAAACTCCGGGGGAAGTATTATATCTTAACAAGTTAACTGCATAGGTAAGTTACAATATAAGTGGCATACAAAGGTAGATGAGTACGTTAAAGCTGTAATTAGTTACTATGATATTACTATGACATTTGGAGGGATTTGAATTTTATGTTTTGCAATAATAGACACTACATAATATTGACCTTATTATTGTCAAAAAGCCAAATTCTTTCACTTGTCAGCTGAAAACCTAATTTAAATATTGGCAGCAATGACAGGGGCCACAAAATTAAAAATAAATAAGAAAAATAACGCTTTGCTGGAATAAAAATAGAAAACAGTAAAAACAGTAAACAGATTCCTTGTATCACTCAGAATATTTCATATTACTGACTATATTACTGCCAGATTTCTTGTGTTGATCTACAAGCCCTCCTTTCAACAATTACTGACAAATTATTATCAAATTTAAGTATTGACGGTATTCATGTCGAAAGAAAGGTATTAGTTGACTTCCGTTTAGCCTTAATTAGTTTTTTGTGATAGAGATAAATAACTGAAAACTGAAAACTTTGCTTATTTACTCCTGAATTATATTAATCTAACAGATTTTGGCGAAGCGCATACAAGCCTCACTGTTGCGACAAGAAAGCAATTAAGATAATTTTGTAGAATTACTTTATTCTAAATTAATGGGAGACAACATAACAATAGGAATTATATTTGTGTGACCATCCATTCTTTTCGTTCATCGATCAATTTTCACTTTTATGTCATTTTAGGTTATGGGAAAAAATGAGTTGTATTACATGGATGGGACGTTTGATCACGCGGGCATTATGTACTGGATTCCAAACCAGCGTCTATGGTCATTCGTATTTGACTGAGATACGTCGTGTACCAAACTACTTTTCTACAGTCGCAACTTACGAAGACAGCGATGTAAACAAAAGTGACAGCAGCAAAACGGATATAGTCAACACGATCCAATCCGTTGTTGAAAATATGAGTTCCAAAGAACTATGCAGAGCCTTGCAATTCCGATGGCAAAATTTACAAATTGGTCCCGGATTTGTCTCAGTAGTGTCCGGCCTCCCAAAAGATTTCTCTTCCTCAACCTTTCGACCAGGACAGTTTGGTGACGATGCGTGGTTCATCGCTCGCAATGTGAATGCCGATGTTATAGGTTAGTTAAATTACGTGACGTATCTTTCATAGAGAAACAAAAATGACATTTTTCGGTTCAAGATAACCCAACTGTTGTGAGATTGGGGACGAAAAACAAGCGAGCATCCTTAAATCTGGATTCAGCATCATTTAAATTCCTAACTTTTGTAGTAGCTAGTAACTTATTAGTTCTTCCTCCACATTATCTTGTAGAGAAATATTTATACGAAAAATGGATCGATTGCAAAACAAGCAGGAATGGAAATATCGTATCCTTCTATTTCCTTTTATTTTTATATTTCATTTTAATATAAATATTTCTCTACCGATAATGTGGAGGAAGAATTATAAGTACTAGATAATTCAAAAATTAGGAATTTTAAGTTTACCTACATATGGTCATAGAGATCAAAAGAGTCGAGATCAAATGAGGCGGGATTAAAAGAGTCGGGGATAAAATGATGCGAGACCTTAAATCTGTAGATAAAAGTCTATATTATGACCATGCCATAAATAATACTGTAGCGTAAATATCTTTGTTTATCACATGAACAACGTAAACAACGGGGTTATAAATGTCGATTTCTTAACCTGGTACCCTGTAAATCACACTTGCAAATAGGGACAATTCAAATACCCCAATAATCGCCTAACAATTATGTGTGTATCTACTGTATTATGAAGGGAGCACGAATGTCTACTGCGCATTCATCAGTAGCATCATATTACCTGGTGAATGGCTGATGTAAAGTAGTTCATGTGTTACAAAAACCATTATTCCTGTCAACGAGAAAACTGAGAACATCTTGTAACGCATTCTCTGCTTCGCCTATTCTACAGACAGGCCAAGTATCCAATAGGTTATCATGAACCCAAGAAGCATAATTATTATGTATCACTGGAAACACTTTGAATTTCATGAAATTTTAATTTTTTGATAATTAATGTAATTTTTTTTTAACTAAACCATTACAATGTATTACTGTGGTAGGCCACGTGGTAGTCCTTAAATGTAAGGACAGTTTGTGAATACAATTTCATTAATCTTCTACGACTAGAATTTAGTTTGTCGTCTGATATGCTCATGCTATAAATGAAATACAATAATAACGAACGATTGTAATTTTTGTGATAACAATGTATAAAAATTAATTACAGGAGTAGCCGATGGGGTTGGTGGATGGAGAAACTACGGTCTGGATCCAGGAGAGTTTTCATTTTCGTTAATGAAAGCCTGTGAATGTCTGGTAGAAGCTGGATGGTTTTCTCCATCCAAACCTGGACGTTTATTGGCAACTGGGTATGATCGCATCCAGAAAAAGAACCACGTACAAGGTAGCTAAATGCTTTATTACAGTGTAGAAAATTCATTTGCAAAGGTCGGTGAATTCTTTATATACTTAATTTTTTTCATTTAACCCCCTTATCCTGTTTTTAGGAAGTAGTACAGCCTGCGTGTTGGTCTTGAGTCGAGAAGATGCTATTTTATATTGTGCCAATATTGGGGACTCTGGCTTCATGGTTGTGAGACAAGGCAAAGTTTTATATCGCTCCGAAGAGCAGACACATTGCTTTAATACTCCGTTCCAGTTGTCATGCCCTCCGCCGGGTGAAAAAGTTCTCTGTGATAGGTAATTGATTTATTATTACATTATATTTTATACTCATATTGTGGTACTATTTGTCATTTTGCATTACGTGCGCATTTAATTGTAATTTTTAAAATTTTGTCAAATAGCCCTGACGCTGCAGATATTTCACAGTTGCCCGTCGAGGATGGAGACGTGATACTGCTTGCGACTGATGGAGTCTTTGATAATCTTCCAGACCATGTGCTAGTCTCTGAACTTGCAAAAGTATGAGTGCTTCATATTTTCCAAAATATTGCAAATAAGTTAATTAATCTTAATGGTTATGCACAGTACGCGAATTAAATCAGTTAATCTTTTGTTGTCACGTTGTCAATTTTGTAATTCTGTAATATTTTTCTTTTGACGGAAAGCGGATTGATTTTATTATTTTGCAATAAATATTTTGTTTGAACTTTCAGGTAGAAGGAGAAAAGGATCCTATTAGACTCCAAAGTGCTGCTAATGCAATTGCCCTAATGGCGCGGACACTCGCCTTTGACTCAAAATATATGTCCCCCTTTGCGAAAAGTGCTCAATTAAATGGAATAAATGCAATTGGTAATATATTTTGATTCAAATGTCTTTTATTCCTTCTTGTCAGTCAGCGATATAAATATTGCCTGTGTAAGTTATAATTATAAAATCTATAATGTATAATTGATTGATTAATTGTAGGAGGAAAACCCGATGACATAACCGTTCTTCTTGCCACCGTTGCGATGGGGAAAAGCATATAACTTTCTAAGAAGTGGCGTTTACTTCTTTAAAACTCACCTAGTGATTCTCACAATCAGCGTTTAGGCCATAGTCGCCAATCAACCACCAAAATAGTTTATTTTCGTAGATGCTCATTATCGTGTTTATTTGTGCTCATTGAAAAGTAGTCGCAGAAATGTTTAGTAAAGGCTTAAGGCTTATAGGTACTATCGATTAGACTGAATATACGAAGCCTTTGTCATATGCAATTATATTATATAAATTGAAAAAACGTTGGAGGCAATTTACGACTGAATGATTAGATTGTACAACATCCCTGTGTTTATGTGAAATAATAGTAAGTACACTTGTGGCGTTTAATCGTAAAAAGAGCATCGAATAGAGAGTTTAGGTTGACTGTATTCTGATGGAGCATACAGAACTTACGTATACTTAATGACCATCTTACCTTGCAGTTGCATGACGTCAAAGAGTCAGTAGTAGTGAACTTATATTATGCGTGAACGAAAAAGACGCTGTTATACTATATGCATATTATGGCATTCGACAAACACCCTTTCATGTGAAGCTTTTAAATTATTTTTTCTACACAACACATTGCTGGTATAATTTAGTAGGCTATTTATGACAAAAATTAGCGAATTATTTCCGAAATTAATCGACAGAGTGTTTATTTTCTAATTATAATTATGTATGGTACAATATTATATAAATATCAACCAATATCCCTTACATTCTTTCTGTCCATAATTTTAAAAGACTAAAACGGAGACCTACTAGCTCTATTTTAAGTAGGTAAACACTCTTTTGTGTACAATGTTGTATTCATTATGTGTAATAATAATTGTGGTTTTGTCATAACCTACGTAGTATCTGTAAATATACAAATGGAAAGATTGGAGTCAAGCAATAAGAGAAACAGTTGAAAAGCAGTCTACGGAGACGCCTTGTGTCGACAACTCCTTTTTACGTCAAACGTACAGTTCAGAATTTGTTATTTAATTTCTAGAAGCAGAAATAAAATGCAATGCATAGCTGAATTAAAACATTATACAGAAAAATAAAAACTACAAATCTTATAAAAATCGCCAAAATTCGTGATTATTTTATTTGTCACACACATTTTTACTTTTTATCACCGTTTTCTTTTCTTATAATACGCTTTACTGTAGCCAATATCAATACTTTATATTATTATTGGTTAGATTTTAATGTCTGCATGGTATACTGTCCGCCATCTCTTGTGCAACTAATGTGAAGCAACATCCTGTATAGTGTAGGTATATCAAAGATTACAAAAGCAAATTTCTGCCAATGGTAAAGCACCGAGTGTTTAGAATTGCCATATCAGCAGGGAATTATAAACACCTGATGTCAGATGTGGACAATTTTCATGCGTTTTTACATACTAAAAAATGGTTTAGTCTTCATTGTGGACAATTTATATTTTATTGACATTCAATTGTTATTTACAACATTAGAATACATAGTATTAGAATCTTCGACAGTTATTTGCCATTGCCACGTAGACCGATTGACTTTTGGATTGGCTAAGCAGCAGGTTAGCAATTTTCTTATTCTGTAGTTACTTACATCAAGTGAATTTTTATTTAGATCAAAATAAATATATTTCAATCTAATTAAATTTTATAACAGTATAAGTAGTTCAGTTAATAACTTACCATTACAATAGCAGTATTGGAACTAGTCATAGTAAATTCAAATTATTAACGTGCCTAATATAATTCAGAACTAGTGTTTTACATTTCTTATTTGTGTTGACAGGAAGTGAGTTTTAATAGTTTGTACTGGTAGTGATAGTACTATCAATAATGTTATCAACATCTTGCTGAAATTATGTAACAATATTTCCCTGATTAACTGGTAACAATGTAATGTAACAGTACCCCTTAGCCGCTTTATCGTGTTAGTAAACAGTAAATATACAAAATGAGAGTATTGCAATTTATTTCAAGAGAAGTTACCCACAATTGCTACTACGAAATGTCATTATTGCTGCTCGTATTTATTGTCATGTAGAATATTTGTGTACCTTTTGTCATCAAAGAAAGTTCCCTGATCGTACAGTTTTATAATAGAGTTAATGTGTAAAAAATGTATTTATTTATCTTCGCTGGCCTTCAAATAATATAAGTAAAAGCTGTTGCTGATTGCTAGGAGCTTAGTTAGGGAACTTAATGGCAGGCATTTATTTCCCTTTCCCAAATCAGTCTCGTAGCGGCTGAAATTTTTTCATACCTGTTTATGTTTTATTTTCATAATTTTCATACTTTTAGTACTCTTTTATACGAATACAATTTTGTTGCAAAGATAATGATAAGTCCTCTATTAACTATTCAATTTGTACTGTGCTGTGTTTGTGTATATTTATTTAAATTCCAATTTAAAATGTCATATATTTTCTGCTAATCTGCTAGCTTAAATTTTTCTTTGTGATTTATATTTTTGTATAACTCTTAATCACCATAGTATAGTAATTTTGCGTATATTTATTTAAATTCCAATTTAAAATGTCATATATTTTCTGCTAATCTGCTAGCTTAAATTTTTCTTTGTGATTTATATTTTTGTGTAGCTCTTAATCAACATAGTATAGTAATTTTATAGTATTAGTATTATAATTTTCATCGTTTCTTAATTTGTGTCTTTTGTTACCAACTATTTGTATCATTTCTACTATTCGCCAATTATGTGCTAATTCTATGGAAATGTTGCACTGAACTCTCAACTCATTACCAGAACTTTTAATTCAGTCCAAATCCATGATTAAGTATGTGATTTTATATAGTAGGTAGGTAAAAGGTATTTAACTTTTCCAAATAAGGCCTGGCCTAAAATACGTGGAAAGAGGATGTATTACGGGTGATTGATAAAGGTGCAAACTTTTACAATAATATAGAATATTAGCATAGCTGTAGTTAGTTAAAGATTAATTTTACGTTCAGACCTAATCTGATAGGTATATGGATAATTATTATTTAGAACCACAGACTTACATCATAGGAAGTTTTAAACTTGAATTGCTACACGTATTAATGTATTACACCCATTCCGTATTCAGGCTGTAGCATAACACATGTACAGTAGTAATATTGAGTAGTTTAACCAATGTCGGTAATCAAAAACCAAGTTAAAATAGACTGAAAGCACTTCATTGCTATCAGACAAGAGAATAGATTCGATACTGATACTGATAGCCATTATATGATATAAAGGGAAATAAATGTCGCCTGAATGTAAAATATTGGAATACACAGGGAAACACTGAAATATTGTATTACACCTCCTGTAATAATTAATATGTAATTACGAATGAGAGCTAATATGTATGTACATACCTATATAATTTAGTATTATTTACCAGGTACACTAATAGTTTTTTAATGCATGTGTACATGTAATTAAGATTCTTTAAATCTAATTTTTACGATTTCTAATACGCAGATTTCTATGTGACTTCAAACATCCGATAAGCATGAGTGCGTTCACTCCGTAGTACCGGACGGGTAAGACAATTTTATTAAAATAACTAAATGGTGGTGAAAGTGAAACGAATGAATGTGAAAGTTGCAAAGGATAATTAGCATTTCGACTTCGACAATAGTAATGTCCAATTATTTGGTTTCAATTCCCAAACAAAATTGGCGATAAAATCCGCTTGAAATATAAGAAGTTCATTAAAAATTAACATTTAAAAAAGAAAACCCTGTAGAGTCTCAGTTTCTTACATATTTCAAATAGGTTGGTTTCTTTGTTCGCTAATTCGCAAGAATGTCCTCTGTTACTTAGGGTATCCTTATTTATTTGTATAAATTTTTAATAAGTTGTACTACAATATATTTGGTCTACTTTCGTTAATACTAAAACATTTAGTCTGACAAATTAATTCATTGTCTGACTTAACGATAATATTTCTGTTTGCAGATGTGAACTGATTTTTGCTGCTAATCTAATCCAATTGGTCTGTGGAAACAAAATTTTAACAAGTTTGCAGTATTCCTGTAACCAAATTACATAAAGATTTAATCTTTAGCACAATTACAGACCAGGTAAAAAAAAGTTCCATATAGTATTTTACAAAATTAGCTTATTGTCTTTATCGATCAGCACAGACATGACCTGCTAAATTAAAATGTTAACCTGATCGTTATCGAGCATATGCTAAGCACATCAACATATTTTTAGATACTGAACTATATCTTTATAAATATATTTACTGTGCTGTTTTCTCGTCAAATGGTTTCTAATTAATTTGACAGTATATGGTTTAAAATTTTGAAAAGGTATTCAATTGTAAAGTAAAATCAGTCTTCAATCATGAGAATATTAAATGTCACCAGTTGGGTGACAGCAGGAATTGTGCGATTGGACTCTCATTCCACGTCCCTGATTGATTACACATTATTTTATCGTTGAAGCTCCACTTTGTAAAATTGCAAGGTGGAGATGAAGATGAAGATGCAAGTTATTAGTATTTATTTATTTGCATTCGTTTTTTATGCTTAAATGTTGACGTATTTTAATATTCTTTCCGGTGGGGATAAGTTACACTGCTTGTGTAACGAACCCTCTTCAACCCTAATTTCCTTAATAGCTAAACTTGAATGTTTTAGTCACATTTTGATAGGAGAACTACATATTAATTGTATAATAATATTATGATTGAAAGGTCGTAAACATTATTGGTGTAAATTGTTTAGTTATTCAAAATAATTAGTCAAAATGGCGCACCAGTCTTATTGGAACGCATATATGGAGATCCCTGCTGTGACCAGGGCATATACCACTGCATGTGTGATCACAACTCTCGCTGTTGTAAGTATTATAATTGTTCATTCATTAATAGTAGCATACACATTATCACGAATCATAGAAAATATAGTTTTGAGTGCCCTAATAAGATATACTATTCGATTTGTACCTTTTTTAGCACATGGAGTTAGTTTCTCCATACGATCTATATTTTAACCCTCATTTGGTTATACACCACCATCAGGTATGTAATATTTTGTATCAAGACATGCAATTAATTGTTTGATCACATTTCGTTATAAAATAAAATAATTTTAATTTAGTGGTGGCGATTGTTCACGAATTTCCTATTCTTCGGAACCTTGAGTTTCAATTTTGTCTTTAATATCATATTTACATACCGTTACTGTCGCACATTGGAAGAATCTTCATTTCGTGGACGGACATCAGATTTTGTGCTGATGTTCTTCTTTGGTGCTGCCATGACGTTGGTATGTTAATGTCAATGTAATATTTTATCATGCTTTTCGTTGTATATCTTGTACAGGCAATAATATTAAAGGAAAATATCTATAATTTTCAGTTCATAGCCTACTTTGCCAATCTAATATTTCTGGGACACGCCTTTACCCTGATGCTAGTGTACGTCTGGTCACGCCGTAACCCAATGGTTCGCATGAACTTCTTTGGGATTTTAAATTTTCAAGTAAGTCATCCACTTTTTATTTTGAAAAAGTTTTAAATTTTACTTAAGATAATTATTTTATCCTAGGCTCCGCTACTCCCGCTCGTCATATTGGGTTTTTCGCTTTTGCTGGGCAACTCGGTGCAAATCGATCTGATTGGAATTACGGTGGGCCACATTTATTACTTTCTGGAAGACGTTTTCCCCAATCAACCAGGAGGCTTCCGCATCCTTAAAACTCCACGATTCCTGTAAGTAGCTTTCTTTCAAGATTTTTAGTATCTATTTCTTTCAAGTGTTACTAATCGTAATTATATATGATTATAAAATAGTAATTAAACTTAATTAAACTCATTATGTATTGCAGGAAACTGATATTTGATCCCGTTGATGAAGATCCTAGTTACAATCCTCTACCAGAAGATCGACCAGGTGGATTCCAATGGGGAGCAGGGGATGCACCACCTCCTGAACCGCCACAAGAAGGTGTTCAGCCAGAGGAGGAAGAGCAACAACAGCAACAACAGTGACTGAAAACTTTGAAGATCCTATAATTCATATTTATTCATCGCAAATCCGTAATCCAAGGTATGTTTATATTGAAACAGGTTAGGTTTACTTACAGTACGTTCTGTAATGGGGTATATTGATGTTTGATGTTCCGTCAGTATGATTTCTAACAAACCTGTGCCTAACCACATATTAAAATAGTAGCTCAATCTTATGTTATCAATTATTAACATTCCGTGATCATTAAATGAGTTACAATTCCAAATTCTAGTTCAGTTTTTTTCCTACATAATTACTACATATGAACACACTAACAGGGCGCGTCGGCGAGAATCAGCAAAAGCAGGTTTGAAGTTGGTTGGCGAAGTTAGCGAGTTGGCGAAAAACAACGAAATCACCCAAATGAGCAAGTGCGACATAAATAGATATGTATGCATGTATCTGCATTCATTGAAAGTATAATAAAGCTACAAGTATAAATCCAGGTTGAAGTTGAATTGTTGACTATCTAAATAAGTTGAATGACATGCTATGTTTGGGACTGAATCTTAGAGTCTAATTAAACACCGCATCTTTGGTCAATGACAGATGTCTTGGATACTTTTTTGGATTCTTTGGATTGATGTCCTACTCATCTTCATCTCGAACTGTGTATGTGGTATAAATTAGGTAGTAACAGATCACATTTTTATCGCTACATATTTCAAGTCATTACCAATCCATCAAAGTTTCCGATATGGTTTTCTTGTCATAGAAAAGTCATCGACACATTGCAGACAATGGACTTACAAAGCCGATGATACTAATGTGTCGTTCTTAGACCAAACATGAGCATCTAACACAGAGATGCAACGATTACCCGTCGTTTCTAACAATAATTTCTTTGTAGATGACACCCACTGCTTTGGCTCTAAGACTCAACGACGGTCTTCCGATTATAGCCAGGCAAGTGGCAGTCTGAGTGACTCTTTTAGTCTCATCCTTTGCTTAGTTAGTTAGATGATGTATAATATGCAGAGCAGAGTAGAGTAATAAAGTAGCAGGATTATCAACCTGTATTTGGTTGTCATGTTTCATGAGTTTGGTTGTGTGCTCTCTATAATGCAGCACTCGTTCCAAAAGAGGCCATCATCCATCCTTGCTAATAAAATGACTTCGATTTTTTACTATGAATTAACACTTGTATTAGATTGCTCTTCCACGTTAATGGCTTCTAAAGCTGCATTAACATGTTACATAACAGTGTCGGTTAACTGCCCAACACACACGCTTCTGAAACTAAAACATCCCGGACGCAATTACCTATCTCCTTAACTTGTATCCAGATATTGTATACATACCAGCCAGTTTTCAATATAGGTAGGTACTTAGTTCATACTTACATATAACATGGATTTGTATATCATTACTTCGACAAAAATGCCATAACATAACTGAGTAGAACATTTTATTATTATGTTATTGTCTGTGCGTTTAGGTTCCTACCTAGCACTGTAGTATCTCTATATATGTATTTCACTATACTCACTCCTTTGTTGAGTGACATCGAAAATATTCGCTACATCATATTATATATAATCGCTTGAATGAATAGCGTAATAAGAAACGTGTTGCATAGAGAGCATTCTATATAAGGAGTTTTAATTTTCAATAATTACTTATAACGAATCATCACGTCATTATTTGCGAATGCACATTAATACAGAAGAATATCACTGTAAATGTAATTATATATTTTAATGTGCATATTTACATCTGCAACCATCTAATTAAAATTTTAATTATCAACGTTATAAAATATGTGATAATTTCAAGTAGGACATAAAATTCTTAGTAGTTCTTTAGACCGGTTCTTAGGTCAACCTACCCCACGTAGCTCTTTTCTTCGTGAAATAGTTTAAATGGAAATAAAATGATATAATATTCCATCATGCAAAACATTCATTCTAATCAGGTTGCATAATGACGTTGGAAAAGTTAATCATGAACTATATAGGCCTGCTTTTCATGATTATGTAATGTGCACAGTGCACGATTGACACCGGCCAGAGCAAAGACCGAGTTTTACGGTCACCTTGGCATTCCGACTTTTCCTACTTCTAAGATTTGAAAAATTGTAATTTTACAGGAAATTCCTTAACCAGAAGAAAGCACTCCCCTATCTATTGTACATTACATGTATATAATTTACTTCTATGCATCTTCATATGACGATGTAGCCAAAACCATATAGGAACATCCATAAAAGACGTCTGCAGTTTGAGGGAAGGGGGTCCAGGAAAATATGTCGGGGAGAGGGGGTCCAGGAATACTGACGTTTGTATGACGGGGGAGGGGGAGTCAGCGGAAACAGAAGTCTGCGGTAAAGTTGGCCATTTGTAGTTGCTTTTTCGCTTAATTTGCCATTCAAAGCGCAAAAAATTCGTACTCCGCGCAGATATATAGGTTGAATTACATAAGCTTCATTTCACATCCCGTCCAAACTGGTTTCAGGTGTAGAAAGATGGATAACGGAGACGATAAGGAGATGATAACACCGTCGAATTATTCCACAGTTTCGTGAATTCGATATAATTATCTTTCCTCAATACTCAATACAAGAAGTATTAGCTAGACTAATATTTTTATTTATTGTAGAATATTTTAGGTCATAATATACTTGAGTATTTCAACACGTTATCCTCAACCCGAGTTTACTTGCAAAAAATTGGTTTAATTTTTCGTTCACAGCATTTGTAAAAATGAAAATATTACAGGAAACTGTCGCAAGCTGCCCAAGTATTTTATTGAAGTAACTGTGACGTGCAATTCTAAAATAAAATTATGTATTTGCACTTCCCTCCCCCATACTATTATTAATGTATGTAGTACATGCTTCATATGTTTTATTCATCTTCAAAAGGGTAGTGGGGTCATTGAAACAGACGTCATATTGGGGGGGGGGGAGTAATGAACAACAAACGTTTGCAGACTGTAGATGGGATGGAGTCCAAAAATGGCCAAAAATCACAATCGTCTTTTATGAATGTTCCCTATCATCGCATCTCATCGGTCGAGTCTAAAACTGTTAGTTTTGTTAAGATATGATGTGATGTGGGGTAGAATGAGAAAGGCGTTTATGCATATTGCATACGAGTAAAACTGAGGTATTACTTAGGTATTACAATAACACTAGTAAATGCCTAAGTAAAAATATCTTCGTAAAATTACGTCAGAATCTTTAGGTATGATGATGTATTAGAAGTTGTTACGAAGAATGATATATATGCATACACCCATTCCCATCCAAACACTCCTTTATTGCAATTTCGTCCGAAATTAATTTGCTGAAGACTATTGGAATATAATGAAAAATACTGCATTAACGTACAGGTGAACCATATTTCACAGAATTGACCATTCTTTTTTAGCTGGGTCGATTCTCGTGAAAATGGGCTAAAGGGTGGAACTGTATAGGGCTAAGAACCTGGATCAGGGAAAGTCAGTAAGACGAATGCGTGAAAAATATAGTTTTCGAAATGGTAGAAAACTGTATGTGTGGCAAAAGGTTTATTTGTTTGTTAATTCTTTACATTTTTAATATTAATTATTATAAGTTATAAGCCTTTTGCTTAATCTGTTATGAGTTCATTCCAACTTGCACCAGTTCGTATGGCAAAATATTGCCATTATTTTCTGTTATTTTTGAACAAACCAAAATTATGAATCATAAACGTCAACAGCGACTTTGCTGTGACAAATAATAGTGCCAGAAACAGGGGTATCGTCGAATTAGAAGGAAAAGGAAGGTTTGACATATCACGATAAATACTCGAATATGCATTATTCATATGTAGTATACCTACTATATAATAGGTACCTACCTACCCCAACAGTAAGATAGAGCTATTTCATTTTAAAATATGGTTTGGTTTGACTGTTTGACTTAGTTGCTGATTAAAGTAGAGATATTATAAACCGACAGAGGTTTATAGAGTTAAAGTTAAAACATTCCTAAAATAGGTATGCGGACTTACGATCCTTTTGGACACAGGATCCTAGAGACATACTAGGATCCTGTAGGACATCGCATCTTCAATCCTGTGCAGAGTATATGATTAAATACTGATAATATATAAGTGAAGAAATATAAGCATCATCTTGCATTGTTGTTTCTATGATATTCTTATGCGATTCCTGCAAAAGTATGCTATGTATTATTTCGTTTCCATAATCAGAAATGTCATTGTTTTTATCATGTTTAAGGAAATTTAATTGCATAAAAGTCAAATATACTATAAATGCCAATATCTTAGTAAAATAACTTATTAATATTTTATTCCTCTATTAATGGGTTTGTTATATTGTATTTCACGATGAACATTTACGAGGATATATTTTATTTACGTGTACAAGGTCACAGTAGATTTTCACAATCGAATCTTTATGGGCAAATACAATATTTTCTGTAAACTTTACTGTATATATGGAATTGGAATGTAATGCAGTAAAATTATTTTAATGCTCTTGAACCCAATCGAGCATTAGATTTCCATATACCATAATGTATTGTATTTGAAATTGAAATCCACATTATAATGCATCTCATCAAGAATTTCGTGTATTTATGCCACCGTTTTTATCGTCATCATTACGAGTGTAATTTTTGCAGGATACATGATTTTCGTGAGCAATTCCTATGAAAGGATTGCAGTTTGAAAGTGTGGTCAAATATTAGTACACGCACCATGGAAAGAATATCCGTGTAATATGAGCACATTGATAGGTTTTGCGTATGGTTGTCTTGTAAGGTATCAGTTTTCGTTTTGCGATCTTTATTTACAATAATTGAGTACATAAAAAATAAACCCAAGTTTCCCAATTGGTGAAGAGCAAACAAATTCCTTTATTACGATTATCTTGTTTTCGGTTTATGCGATCTGTCAGTCTAGCACAGAGTCTACGTACTCTTTATCGTGAGATTAAGGCAGACAGTGTGGGCATTCATTTATAAACAGGTCACAAAACGTATTTATATTGTAATTTTTCGTCTAATAAGTAGATGAGAATGGTACCGTCGGTCTGATCTGATGTTAAAACATCCGTGTACATAGCATCAAATAAATACGTTAACTAATGTAATGTATAGCTAGTTTACATCTCCAGATTCAGACAGACAGGCTCAATAATCTTTCTTTTTGGCTTTGTTTAGGGTAAATGGTTAACTAAAGTGACCTGACCGTAAGTTGTATCTGTAAGTTGACTGGGAAATAGCGTACATCGTAAGTACGTAATATACATACGTAATGTAATGTACAATAGAGCAGACAGTATTTCTATGTCTGTAGTAAATGTATTTCGTCATTTGAGCGTTTCTTGCATTGTTAGTGTCCTTTGCTTTCTTATTCTTAAGTTCTTAGTAATCGTATGGGTGTGACGTGAATTTGATGGGATTGAGTGGAGGAAATTCAGAGTTTTACAATACAATGTCCTATGATGAATCTGAGGTACTATTAATGTCTAGTATAGAATTTCATTAGCTAAGTAAGTACAAGCACAAGTGAAATACGTAATGTCTGTCTAGTCTTACCTTTACCTATTCCCTAACAGTCTATTCTCTTCCATTCGTTGTTTATATGTACATTTAGCAAATTTAGCTTTTTTGCACTTGAGTTTTCTGTTTATGATGAAGAGAGACATTAAGATTTTTAGCTTATTGTGGTACAGTATTGTGTACCGTATAATATTATGTCTATTAGTTACTAGCCTCATACTTCATAAGTATTCTCTGCCATATTGTCTGCATAATGTACCTTTTACTCTAAAATTTTCCACATTGTGTTATTAAGTACCTACGCCATTGTAAGTGATAACTGTGTGGTATGGTTCAAAGTAGAAATGTACATATATAGAAGCCAGACATTTTTAAGCTAGTCGCTACGCTACACTAATGCACATACATTTACATTACAAAATAGAATTTATCAGACAGAGATGAGAAAAGAGTCATCTCATCTCATATCGTCAGATAACCCTAACCCTAATGAAATTACACGTTGAATTACAAAGCACACTTTTATGTAGTGTGTAGCACCTATTCAAACAAGCGGTTCTCTATCTCTCTGTTAATCAGTCTCAGTCTAAATGACACTCTATCTATTTACATTGAATAATATACAATTATACAATACAACTACATAGATACATTCATTATCAACCTACATACTACATACAGGCTTGAATAGTAATCCTAAGCGATGCGGTAGGCAATGCTGTTAGACAAACATTACAATTACATTAGCTCTTGAATATGCTATTGAGAAGAACATTAGTGACATTAAGCATAGGTACGGTAGTTTGAGCATATATTATAATATAGTAGCCAATTATGTAGATATAACATTAGATGATAATATTTGATTGTTATGAGTTGACAAAAAGTGAGAATGAAGACGTAAAGTAAACGCTTTGTTATGTTCAGAGTATTAGTTATGTGTGTCTTAAAGTCAGTTCTGTTGACTAACAAAGTTGTTGGCTAATGTGTCGGTGATAGAGAAGGCAAGTTCCATTCATTGTCTGCTTTTTTTGATTGCCACTATTTATTATTTACACAAATACGCTTTGAAGCTAAGAATACCTTAAGAACTTAATAGATATTTAAAATTAAAGTATCGTACACCTTGACACGGTGGTATTGGTATGTCATTATGTGCATTCTACATTGTTTGCGTTGTTTCATTTGACTATGTTCGGATGGATGAAGACCTTTATTCAAAATCCAATGAATGGGCATCTTCTTGGATGTTGAGTAACTATTAACAATCTGTACACTACACGGTAGACTTGATTTTATTTGACATAACATCATCTGAGCTGACGATGAGCAAATAGCAAATGCCAAGCAAAAAGATGTTTGTTGGTTAACTGAATGAGAGGTATAGGTCTGAGTCATGATTTGATCTAACCAGCCTTGGGAAGACTGATTGTTACCCGACCGAAATCTTCACATCACGATTTCATGTTAATATGCATTCATAATGCACAAAATATTCCGCTAAATATCTTTACAGAAACTTTATCCACATTACAAGATTGTTATATCTAAACATCTTTTGTCTATATCTTTGGCACTAAAAATCATATCGAAAAGCATTTGCCTAAATGCAAGAATGCTGATATTATAACATTATTCAAATTACAATGTATTCCGCATTATTGTACACAATTACACAATATAATATCATCTAAATGCATAAATAACAAGTAGCTACTACCAAATACAATTACTTATCTGATAGGTATAGCAACTGCTAATAATCCAATGCTGCAACAGCTTGCAGAAAAAAAAATGCAGTACTATATCTTTCAATGACTATTTAGTAGCTTTTTACCATAAGTTAGTGCCCATCCACCTACGTGCTGTATTTTACAGAAACTATTTAGTCACAAACTAATTCCTCAGGAATATTATTGTCTTTGAAAACAATACATCCGTTTGTTTTATAAATTTGTGAATGAATGATGTAAATTGTGGAGATTTTTTATCTTGAATTGAGTCATATATTAGATGGATAGGTATATATTATTTGTATTATCCATAATCTTAATGTCTTCTTATTCTTCCTTGATTTGTTTTTTTACAGAGCTGGGACGTCGGCGACTAATTGAACAAGGCCTTCTTCTCAAGACACTTAGGATTAGTAGAAGAATTGAAGAGAGAAAAGTGAAGACATGTATGCTGTCGAATTGCCATTACATCACTCAATCACATCCATCCATCATTTCATGATCTCGTCACACACACGGAGACACTACTCATCCTTAAATTCCTATACTTATTATTATGATCATGCATGGATTGGCCATACATATGCATACATAAGTGCATTATTGTATTGTTATTGTAAATTGTACCTGGTTATTTAGTGTTTATATTATTAGGGGACACAATAAGTACCTAATTCCTCGACTACTACCTAACATTATCTACACTTAGATGACGGCTGTGTGATATCATCAATGAATGAGCGAATATAAGTTAAAATGCAGCAAATAGAGTTTTACTAGGACAGTACAGGACAGGAGACGGAATTATTTTCCGTTTGCCATGGGATTCATCATCATTATTTTGTATTATATTATTATTACAGCATCGAGTCAAAGTCACCTTCCAATCTCCTCTACCAAATCTCAATCAGTGAGCTAAGCCATCTCCAATCCACACTAACATAATATTATAGCACTAGCTATAGATAATATATGTCATCCTTCACATACAAAATATTTTTCAGGGGAACATCAACACAAATAAGATATTAGTTATGTATTTTCATTGTTAGCTTCCTGACTGATGACCAATTGCCTCTGGATTTGGAAATGCTTTGATCGCTTGATAATGAATGTATGGAAAAGGCAAGGCTGTTGTGCTGATGTTGATGCGATGAGATGAGCTGACGCTGACGCTAACCTAACAAAACAGACCTTAACAATGTAGCATAAAATGCAGTTTTTTTCTGCGTAACTTAACTATCGTTAAGTAAGTCTTATTATGAGAAATCCGTCTGGCTTGGTCTGGCCTGGCTGTCTCTTATTCTTCTTAAGTTTCGAGTTTCAAAGCTATAAAAGAACGCTATCTCCTACTATTTACTAGCCAACTTGACCTCAACAAAGGAAAACCCTTCATTTGCGCAATCTTAAAATGCAACTTGACAAGAAACTTAAATCGTTTTTCGTTCTAAACTCGAGCAAATAAGGCTGGTTTCCCTAAAATGGTGAAAGCCCAAACCTGTCATCATTTCGCGAACACTTACTTAGATCGACATCCTACGCTACAGTTGTAGTTGTAAGTTGAAACTCTCCTTTACTATGTAAGTCTGCTCTCTAAATGTTATGTGCATACATAGATCAGTCATTCAATTCCCCCATTGTCAGCGACCTGGCCTGGCCTGGCCAACAAACATCACATCACATCAGACACGAACAAAACCAAACCAGATCCGGTTACTTAATACTTATTTACCAATCGCTGCACTACCACCACCACCACACCACTAGGGTCACTCAAGTGACACATTAGATAAAATAAGTAGCCATAGGTCAGCGACCAGACTACATTCCCATGCACTCAGTTCCCATAATCTCAACCAATATTTATTTCCTCCTCTCCACATCTCATTTGCATACTCCATCCTACATTTTTATACAAAACAACACAAACCCAATACAAATAGTGCAGAGAATACCTCAAATTTACATTAAATACAATTACGTATCTGCCTACTTATAAATAATTAATTATGTCCCTATAACTAACTGTACGTATATTTAATATACAATTAGCTAATGAATAAGTTTATAACTCCATGTAATACCTAATAATCTGAATGTTAGAATATTTTGATAACAATAAGTATATAGGAAATAAGTACATTTCTTATATATATGTAATTATACGAATGTGTTTACATATACCTCTGTGTGGTGCAAATAATATTACATAAGAAAAACAAAGTACTTACTATGCTACATAATATTCCGTTTCATTATCAATGAATAAAGGCTTCGTGTAGGTATTAATTGCTTTAATCCTTCTATTGGAAGGGTGGGTCAGTTATTGCAATTTGCAATCTGGTTCTGCTCTCTTCTCCTGTTAGGCTAAGTTGGGGTATATTGTGATATTCAAATGGTAGATGTTAGACACAGATGTATTATTGACTAGCTATGTATGTACACTAGATAGTTATTAGTTACCTATAGCTAATAAATTTTAATTAATTAATTAGACCGTAGTATTCTAGTATGTAAAAAATAGGTAATTTACTTATGGTGATTTAGTTACTATCTGTTCCTATTGCTAGTTAGCGTTCTTGTATAAAACGCATGATTCAGAATTAATTGTAAATTGTAAGTAAGATTCCGGTTCTTCATATTAGTGGTCAACAGAGTATTAAATTAGCATAATACGTAGTAATACAGTACACATGCATACATTTGCATGCTCTGTGCCAACAACACAACATCACAGTGTATTATTGTACATACATCCTCCACGGAACTCTGCAGATATTGGGTGTATTTTATTTAGCATGGTTTATGTATGTGTAAGTATAATAAGTAATATAGAAAAGATATTTGTTAAAGCATTAAATGAAACAAAAGTCAACCAAATAAAATAAACAATAAGTCTAGAAACTCATCAGAGATTTGTCTTGAGACTGGGGCTTTGCCTTCAGCCTGCATACATAATGACTTTTAAAGACCTCGACCTCCTACGGAGACATGGCTCACTTCATTCGATTGACTCTACGGCTGGCTTTAATCTAACCTAAGAGACCTTTCACTTTCGCTAGTCTTCTCAACTCGCATTTACTTTGCATATTCATACACTACAAATACAACGCTATAATAATATTTATCCATTGCATACATGTATTACTTACCTACACATTTTAGAACAAACTATATAATATCTGGAATGCCCAGTCTTAAGATTTAACCTAACGTAAACGTAAACGTAAGTTAATAAATACATATACCTAATACAGCAAACAATCCACTTGTCTGATTGTCTCAGTCACCCCTTCAGTCATCTTATCACGAGCTGTACATAAATAAGTAACCATAGCATAGGATGGGAAGGTAAATCACATAGGTATTATCATATCAATCATACTCATGTACATTCTGTAGGTAAATACACACTTATAAGCTATAGATATGCAACATTCCCCATATCATCTTTAGTTCAGGATAAATATTGGTAACCGTAATTGTTAAAATATATATAAAATATATCCAATAACCTACCCTCATCATTACCATATAAATTATCATATATTATCTATATTAAATAAATATACTAGAGGAAGACCGCTGGATGGGTGGATTGAAGTGCAGAGTATGTAATCATATATGTACATCAGTACCTACGAATATTGGGGCGCATTGTTATTGTTATTGTCCCCGGTCCAATGCATCCTCTCTAATCCTAATCTCTATCCAATTCAAATGACTACTAATATGTAATCAGTCATATTAAAGTCAGTATGTTAATCTTTAAACCTAAACAGATATTGTATAGGTATTGTAGACCGTGATGTTCAGTATTACAATGCAAATTTGAAGAACGTTTGTTCTTATAGGCATACAAGTGCAAAGAGTGATACAAAATTTGAAGACACCAAGTTACTAGGTATACTAGGTTTATTTTTAAGACTCCACTTATGGTAATGGTAGGTAAAGGTAAAGCAAAGGCTAGGTACTTATTACTTACGTTAGCTTTTCGCTAACAATGGTATACCGAGGCGCTTATGTAATTCTCCTTTACAAACAAGTATTATTATTTGAGACCGTGTGTGTAGGTATTTGATTTTGTGTTTTATATTGTTAATCGATAATTAGCGTTCTTACCCTGAGAAAGATGACATTGTAGCATGAGCATATTGGGACAACACACTACAGAAGCAGCGGTAAATGTTTCACTGCAATGCAATTTGCAATTGCACTCTCTTTTAAATTCTTAAGTCATTATTATAAAATGATGTTGAAAGTCAAGTGAAACCAAAGCCAAACCAAGCCAGTGACTAAAAATTGTTTTTCATATTTTCATAAGGATCCTTCCTTTGGTCTGATCCTCCTACACCAGCAAAACCATGTAGCCTTATTTGTGCATAGATAACGTACCTATTATTTCTTTTAAACAAACGTTTCGTAGAACTGTGTAAGCTATTGTGTGGAATTAAATTTCATATGTTATGTATGCATTGTATGGGAAGAGTAACTAAGTTACGTGCTAGATACCCTTAATATGTATTTACAACCATTCGTGCGTAATTCATTTCGACTTACTGGCAAAGATGTTTAAGGTGACGTCGAAACATCATTAAAATACATTGGCCAGAGCACACTTTTAGGGATTTGCGAATTATTTCGTGCGTTGCAACATAAGATTCCTTGGAAATTATATTAAGATCTTAAGAAATTGCAATACTAGCAAAATATTCATTCAAATTCCCAAGAAGCTATTCTCTGTAAAATTAAACTAGTGTTCATAATTCATATATTGTATGTGTGAATGCCTACATATTTATTACAATCCTAAGTACGTACTTAGTACAATTTAATGCTAAATTTTTGCTAAAACCGAAGAAGATTGCAGAAAGTTGCAAAACTTTTCTTGCTTATAATACTTAATGAAATTATGCAATATGAAAAACCTATTCAAACTTGCTTGACGCTAAAAAGTAAATAGAAACCTGTTAATTATTTCTTTCTTTTTGTTATTAACATGTCTAAATATTTTCAAGAGATATTCTCACTCATCGTCAGAAGCAAATTCAACTTCACATAACACGAAGATTGAAGTGACACTGAAAGGATGATAATGTATTGTATTGTATAGTTAGTTGGTTGTATGTAGTTGTAACTTTGTAAGTGTTATTATTACACTAGAAAAGTTGTATTGTACATTGCGGTTATTCACTTTCATACACAGAGGAGAACAGTTATGTTAACAGAATGCAAATTAAATTTGTCAAGTATAAGAGAACAGAATAGTATGAGAAAAGCTAACTGTGAACTTCAATTTGAGCCTCTACATTAATAAAAACGTTAAATATATCAACATTTAATCCAACATTCCTTGAGGTATAATATTTCATGTACAAATCCTGACTTTATACACTTAGGCAGATGACACAGAAAATAAGAATCAAATCTACTACATCTTAATTACTAGTTAGATACTTAGAACTGCATTGCTGATTGGAAGATACTGTGTAATATAGTAGTGTGGATAGAATCATGTTTAAAATATTTTTATAATTTAGCTTGATGTATCAGTACCTACATAAAATACGTTCAACATGTACATAATAGTAAATAGAATCGTTTCGTTAGTTACCCAACAGATTTCATACGTTATTTATTGCATTGTATCTGCCTGTATGTATGGAAAGCGAAATGGGTGGAGGAATTGAGATCGAGATGGTTGAGATTTGGGATGTCAGTGAAGGACACGAAAATGAAATGAGAACTACGAACTACATACTTAGGCTAAACTAAAATGAGAAGAAATGCGGGGGTGCAGTGCAATTGCAGTTCAATGCTTTACGAAACATCAACACAATACATATTAGAAACATGAAAGTAAACAGTAGCAAACAAAAGCAAAAGATTAACGCTCAGAAGACACATACCAAAACAAGTAGTTATGTTATATATTATGTCTAAATCTTGTGTAGACTTACTAGAACATCACCGAAAGGAGTTGCTTCAGGTTTACCATGCAAATTGATTGACGAGCAGATGAGCATATCGGGTTAGGGCTCAGGATGCGGCAACTAAGAAAGGGCGTTCTTTTAATTTATGGTTAGAATACTTTATAATAGTACTGCAAAGGTGAACAAAATCAAAACATGGAAATACATTTTTTTCTTGCTTCGGTTGTCCTTAAAGTTGATTTTAACAAGAGTCTTGTCACGTCACGGACCAAGAGCTAAGTAAGTAAAAGCTATAAAAAATAATATCCTAAAGCAGAAAGAACTTTCCGGAGAAGCTTATTTTATCCGGGAGCATAATATTCTCGTAAATTCCGTAGCGTGTACTTATTTTCTTTTGTGTTATGAACCAAGTATGACTATGACGTAACGATGAAAATGTAGATCATAGAATGTCTTACTATATCTTTGGAATAACCATAGGGATGCACCAAACCAATAGGTACGTAATTACATGTAATATTATATATGGAAAATAAATAAATCTTTCAGCACCTAATTGCAATTAAGTTAACTCATATCGTATATAATAACTTAACCTTTCATCGACTACAAATTGGGAATTGGGATTGGCTTGCTAGATAACTGGCATATCTTCTTGAATTCATATCGATTGATTAAATCAGCTTTGCGAATTATTGCATTCTTTAAGACTTGGAGTTTTGCCCTAAACCACTATCCGAACCGAAGTGTGCAAGGGCAATAATAACTTAACAGATATGGCAAGTTATGGAAACGATCGATATACAATCCCAAGCCATTAACTTAACTTAAAAAATAACAAAAAAACAAGAATCTTATCAGGTAACTAACTTAACAATGTCATGCATAAAAGTACATGTTATTTTTATACAATAATTAAATAGCTTAGGCTTATAATTACACTGCACTGCTGTTCTGAGCCTCCTCACCATCTTTAAACACATGAAGAAGTGCAGAATATTGCGTAGGTGCAACAATTAAATATAGAAAGTAAAATTATTGATTTGAGCTAGTTTAATATATATAGCAGAAATATATATCGCTATCGTACCATTACATCTTGAGGATACCTAATACCTACCTACTTACCTATGCCTACTAAAGTAAAGTAAAAGTAGTTTAACTTAAGTACCATCTATAAGTAAGTGCAATTTGCTATAAATGAATGCATTCGTTGCCGAGATAGGTAAATGAGTCATTGCTCACTGCAGCATCACTGCAACAAACATATCCAAAATAATTACATAGAATGCCCACACATTAAATGGGGGTGGTCTATCATAAGAACTGCATTAACTCATGCATACGATCCGTATAAATCTTACAGCGTAAGCGTAAGTACAACTCAAAATCAGATAGAGTAAATTGTTACATTTTTGCAGCACGGCTCACTCCAAAATATCAAATTTTAATAATTGTGGTGAAAGAAATGCATAAACGAAACAATGATAAATACGTAATCATTTAAATGAAGATACAGTAGAAAGGGCAACTTGAAATGTTTTTTCTGAAATATGACCACAGTATTTAATTTCTTTTAATTATTTATGAGACGCCTTCCAGAGATTTTTGTCTGAATGCCAACTTAGGTCAAATTCTCTTTCTTCTTGGAATTGCTTAACCTCATCTATCCTTAGGTAGCAATCTACCCCCTGGGACCTGCCCATTCGTCTAGTAACACAACCCAGTGTATTTTAGGTTCTACTAATTATAAATAGTAATACCCGTACTCTGCCATACTTTCAAAATACTTATAGTTCCACATTTTAATGGAAAATCTTCTTATGCTATTTGATGCATACAGTAAGTATCTCTGCGTTAGTAAATTAATGCCCCATGTCTTAAAAAATAGACGGGTTAGCAAACACCGTTGATAATAATTTAACCTTCTTTCCCAAAAGAATAAAAACCGATGATTAGTGAATAATTTAGCCCTATTCTATGATTGTAAATAAAGTCATATTTCTCTGTCAGTTGTATTTGTCTCTATTAGAGTATAACAATGGAATTGTAGGAACCTTTATGTGGGCATGTTAATGGTCATCTTAAAATTAAATGAAACAAAGTCAAATGAAATCACACAGGGGAGTAAATAACGATTTTCTAATTATAACTGAAGGAAGACAAAGTACATTAAAACTTCATATAAGTGAGTGTTAGTAATATACCTACTTGTACCTATATATATGGTAAATACAATGGACAGTACTAAACTATTTAAACTATACTATGAATAATAATGCAAATGTCACATAAATTAACAGGAGGAATTCATTACGTGATGTATCTGTTTACATTTGGCTATTGTAGTAATGTACATGTAAGTAATTTTTTACTTTAGTACATTTTCAAACTCTAATAAAGCTTGAGCAGGGATGTTTTTAAGTCCTTAAAGTCGTAAATTAAGTTTTGTATATGTCCCTGTCTTGTTTTAGTAGGTATATAAAGGTTATGATATCATAGAAAACAAGGTATATGCACTTTAAAACTTTAAACTTCAAATTCTAACGTTGGCAAATACATGAGAATTGGCATTGCTCGAAATTAAGAAATGCAAATAATATGTAATGCACAAATAAAAAGCATACTTATAAGGTAAGATGTAAAAGTCTCATAATATTCTCAGTCAGATCTGGATTGATTGCAAAACTGCGATGATTCAAGAATCAAGAGCTACCAAAATAGCAATGTTTATTACGGCTCTTAAGTAATAACTCGAAATTGTAATGAATTTTAAATCTTTAGTGCATGTAACATGTATATTATCGCCCTTAGGAGAAGCATGCATGCTTTTATGTATGTAGTTGCTTTGGATTTGGTACTTTGGTACCACACAAAAGCTTAGCTATGAATAAATTTGATGTGTAGCATAAATAGTTAGGATAATAGAATGAGATGTACTGTTTCTTCAAAGACTTTAGCAAAATGTATCCAAAAATGTGTGTGTACCTATGCGATTTTACAGTACTGGCTAAATATCATATCCAAATATCTGTTATACTGCCTCAGAATCATAATTTTAAGTTCGTCGTTGCCGTAAAATGTATGAACAATGAACCTTACTTACGATTACTATGTTATACTTAGTTACGACCACTTACCATTATTACCACTAGCAGAGGAGACGATAGCAGAGCAGACCACTGCACTATAGCTCTATCATAGTACTACTCAATAAAGCAGGATTATTATTATTACATGGTAATACTTCTACATAGTATCGTGAAACGACTCACTTTTTAGTTAAGTATTATTACATTACATATATACATATTATTGGAGTGTATCAAAGTGTAGTATTATAGTAACTAAACTACAATATAAGTACATGGAGCATCCTAATACACACATAACAACATAAAAGAGAGATGGAATAGATATTAGATAAAGATACTCAAAGTCTTATTTCTATAATACTGTATGTATGTACGTATGTAGTGTAAAACTCTAGTAAGCTTATCGTTTAACTCGAGTTAAGTCAATTCAAGTCAAGCAAACCATCATAATAAATATATATAAGTATATATATACTAAATGAGATTAAATATATAATAATACTAAGTAAGAAGGTACCTGTATAAGTAGTGAGTATAAAAGTATAAAATAGTGATACATATAAGTTAAAGGGGATATAATGCACAAAAATACATAATAAGGCGAGCAAAGGAAGACTTATACTAGACTTACTCTTACAGATACTTGTACTTACTTAGAATACCCATAAGAACAGACAAGAAGCGAAGCTTTTGAAGGGGTAAAAAGAAGGAAGGGTGGGAAAGGTATGCGTGGGGAGTTGTTTCACCTGCGGAGCATTAGCATTGCGATATTTACTTACCTGTCCTCCTGGTCTGTGCGAATGGATGGCCAATCAGGGACTGATTCACGTGCAAGAAAATTTCTTGACTCCCCAACTGAGAGCAAAGCAGCTATTCTAAGTTCCTACAGACAGATAGCTCAGTTGCAACCTGTTGATTGTGTGAAGAGCACTTCATTGTCTTAGTTCTCTTACTTTTCACACATTCTTAAATCTCAAATTTTGTGTTGTTCTACTAACTTACAGTTAAACTACTAAAGTGCAGTGTGACGTTATAAAAGTCTTTTTGTGATTTCGTTCTTCTGGACTCTGCTGTGGTACATGGCCGGAACATCGCCATGGGAACAGGTATACTTCATACCTTTCATCTTCCTCATCAAATTTTGCTAAATCCAAAATATCACTCCGTTCGGTACTCTCCGAGGCTCTTGCCAAGTTGTTCCGTTTCAATAACAACAACAACGCTGGCTAAAGAGTCGACAAGTAGAAACCGTTCCTTCCTCGCGATCGTTGCCATTTGGCCACTCACTTCTCACTATTGTATTTGTATACTACCAAACCAAACCAACTAACCCTTCGTTCCGTAATATGCATTGCATATTATACATTAATAGTGGAATGTAACAACATTCTCAGTTCTTTCTGTGGTGTGCATGAATGACCAATCTAATAATATTACATTCGGCTGGCCTGGCTGTTTTCGTTCTCTTACATAATAAGTACCTTTGTATCAAATAGTTATGGACGATTCTCCGCTTTTACAAAATATAGTTTAGGAGTTAGTGTGACAAAAATTAAAATTACTAAACGAAATGGAAACACAGTTTATGTTTGGAATTGTTTTGTTTATCTCACCCACCCTGAAGGGATTTTCATTTTTGCCCACCTACTGCTACTACTACTACAATAATAATAACATACTTACAATTTTAGATACTTGCTACACAAATACATATACACAGACACCTTAATTCCTATAGCTATGTCCAAAATACATAAACTAACTGAAAATGAATGAATTGAAATGATACTGACACTGACTTGTTGAGTTAAGCTGAGGTGTTCTGCTCGTAGGCATCTGATATCCCTATTCTTGTACTGCTGAAAAAACCTTCCTTATACCATGTATTTACCATTGTATTTATAATCCTTATAAACTCTGGGCTATTGTGCTAGCTTTTGTTCTTTATCAGTCAACTCGGCTTAAAGTCAAGTCAGAGTTTCTTCCTAGTATTTCCTTTTGCCTTAACCAAACCATCTGTTACATTTGTGCTCTTCAAATTCAACTCTCGATAAAATGCGTGTTCCTATCTGTCGTTTTGTTTTTCTATTCTACACACATTTTCATAGGAGCCAAACATCCCTATTATTGTATACTTACTTTTTTCATCTACGAGTGCTTATCTATGAACCCTAACGTTTCTGATCCTTCATGCAATTCACTCGCCCTTAGTAAATTTTCAACTTGTCCTTTCAGTAAATTGTACCAAATAATAAACATAGAAACTAAAGTCATACAGATAGTAGTATAGTAGTAGTACCCATAATTATTTAAATCTCCATCGGGTGTTATTTTGTTTACATGAAAAAAACCACTGTCATTCAATTAGTGAGTGCAGCTTTAAAGGTGTGTAGAAAAGTATTGTTCCCCAAATTCTAAATACCTTGGTTAGAGAAAAGAAAGAAAAATTATACTAGCGTGTAGATGTATAGATGGACGAGGGTTTATATTTACTCATCGGATAGTTGTCTTAGCTTTGCTATATGTTTCTAATAGAATTTCCTTAATACTTATTATTTGCATTTCATTACACTTGCATGACAAGATGTGCCAGACAGTTTTATTACAGGTAAACAAACACTGACAGCAGACTTAAAGATAATTTTAACGTAAATACAAAACCTACAAAAATTTTTGTATTTAGACTGTGAAAGTCGTCGCACGTACCCAGTTTTTAGATGATTGTGAGTTTTTCTTCAAACACGTGCAACATTTGACGAATTGTAAATGTTTTGTCAAAAACCGTCTCTATGTGAAAATAAGTTAGGTGCTACTATGTATTACTACTGTATGTGACGTATGCATGTACATACATATATAAATATAACGATAATATGTAGGTATGTGCAGTTAAGTTTGAATAGCACTATATTGAATTTTATGAACACTGTGTTATGTACTGTATTGTATAGTTATAGAAGGACATTATTGAATACGCTATATGGACGGTTTTAGTTTTAATTATTAGAGAATGGAACCCCCAAAAAGCTAAAGTCAAGGTCTAACCATAAGTTTTTAAGTAGACTCACCGTCTCACCTAACAATAAAATGACCGAACAGCTTTCCACTGACGTTTTCAGGTAGAATAGAAATAAAGAAGGGATAGCTACACTAAAAGAGGAAAGCTGATGCTCATGTTTTAATAGCCATTCTATTCTTATAATAAATAATACAACAAAGAAGGGCATTACTCAAATTCATGCTCATGTGTTCACTTACTGAGCCAAAATAGATATTTCTTCCTTACCTTTGCCTAGCCCACCGTAATTCTCCATTCTATAGGAAAATAGGATTCTATTGCATTGTTGTATTGTAGAATAATCTCAAGTCAGACCTAATTGCATGAGCAACAAAGCAAAGTTAAGGCCTGGCCTGGCTTGGCCTGCTGCATTGCATGGCATGGGCCTAAAAATTCGAGAGGGAGAGTAAATAATATTAAAAAAATTGTCTGTCTCAAGTGAATTTTGTGTGCTGTATTGTATCAGCAGTGTGTGGATGTGCAAGTATCAGTATAGTAATACTTTTATAACAATATAATATTTTCATTACCAGAAAGTAAGGAGGCCCTTAAATAAGTACCATAATCTATATCGTCATGTTCCTTACATGATTTGAGGGATCATCTTTTACTTTACTCTGTCGTACCCTTTTCCTGAGCCGTTCTGTTAAATTTTTTGTATCCTTTCACAACCAAGGTCAAAATACTGAAACAGCATTTCCGTATGCTGGTTTGGTTCACTCAGAGCCGCAACTTCTACTATATAGATAGAAATTTATACATTTATATAATACAGATAGTACACAACAGCACATCTATCCCATGCATGCATATGTATTTTATATTCATGCACTAACTCTGACTTGACTCTGACTTGCAGTCCAGTGAGTTTAACTTTAAGCTACAAAATATGTATGCAGCTAAAACTTAGGCTGCACTGCACTGTACGTCTTGTCTTAGCATTGCATATAATATTATTATCAAACTCTTGTAAATACATAATAATATTATATATTCTTTTGTATTTCTAAGCATGCGATGATGGGATCTATTAGTCCATCCATTCCATCATTCTCCCATCTTCTCTCTCTTATTCGTTTCTAAAAAGAATATCATAGTCATTCCTTTTCTCTGCAAAACAAATGCCATCACCACGATCCATCCTTCTCAACAATAAATAACATCCTTGCCAAGCAAAGCAAAGCCACAGGCCACAGTCCAACAAATTTTTATTTATTTTTATCCTGTCACCAATTATGAGGAGTACCTTAGTGTACTTACAGATATCTTAGGATATTTTGTTAATGTTACCTAAAGCTGCTCCTCCTTAAATGAATACCTTAAAAGCACAACATTGAATAACTCACAATCAGAGAGACAGTAAATTGTTACTTATAGCCTTTTAGTTAGCTAACTAACCAACCAACAATAATAATATTCACTCATACATAATAATATTATCATTGAGGAAAACAAGGATCTAAACTCATTTACAGTTTATTCCTCAATTTTTCTCATCTTTTTTGCAACAACTTAACGTAAGGCAATGCAAAGGTAGCGCGTCTCATTTCTGCTTATGAATCCCATCCCAGGCCAGTGGTTTAGTTGTTGATGCGATGTGGTTTATGAGAAATTAAAACGCTACATAACCAAATCATATATAAGAAACCTTACATTTTTTGCATATAATCATCATATATTAATAGTAATAATTTTTTCATTTTTCTACATTATACAATGTATAATATAAAATACTGTAGTAAGCTAATGCAACTAATTCGTGCAGTAGAATACTAGAATACAGTAGTAAGAAACTAGGATCACATTATAATGCGTAATGTAATTGTAGTTAGAGATACTCGTGAGAAGTTGCATTTGTATTGTGACGATAACTGAAATAGAAATAGAATAAACTGGCCTGGCCTGGCTTGGTCTGGCTTGGCTAGCATAATATTATGTATAAGTATTTACAAGCATAGTAGAATAGAGGGATATACGTACAAATGATCACTAATAAAGGAATGATTACCTATTGAGAAACGTCCTACAAAGAATGGACGATACGATACTGTTTTATTACAGCGTAGGATGATTATTTAGCGTGGAATAGTGGTAATAAAATTTTCTTGTTAAAAACAGAGCACCTTTTGTTACTTTGCTAGTTTAGCTGAGCTATTATAGTTAGCTTACGTTAGTCATGTAGTATTTCTCTCTCACCAACAGAACACCAACCAACCTTTTTACCGTAATACAGAATACAGTCAAGTCTCATCACATAACATAACTTAACATCACCACTCACTCAACTCAAATACTATAGACACAATGTTAATTCTATCTATGTCTTTGCGATATATTATTATGCCGGCTAAAGGAATAACTTTAACTCTAACTTAGTCAGAGTTCAATCTAAATTGTTCTGCTCATTTCAGTCCACTATAATAGTGTACTAACCTCACTCTATACTGATACAATGCAAACAACTCTTTCAATTATTTACGTGCATAATATGTTTATCATTCTTTCGTTTACTTTATACCTACTATTTTATTTTATTTTGTAATGTAGTTATCTTTCCTGTTAGATCACCTCCTGCCTTGTTTTCCTCCTTTTTTAATTTACTCATCGTCAGTGCAATACACTTGATATTTATTGCAAAACACATAAATAGTGTAATAGAATTATTTTTTCTTATTGGTTTATTTCTTTATGTTGATGACTTTCTTTCCCTCCCAGAGTAATATTTTTCAATAAATAAAATCATTTTGAAAAGGACAGAAATGGAAACTTGCAGTTATATGCAAATAGTCAAAGTAAACAAAACCAGGCAGACTACAATATAAATCCATTAGATTTACATTTAATAATTTACAATGGGCTATACAGTTAAAGAATGATAATACACCTACATAAATACATAATACATACATACACGTCCCTTTCATCAAATGCCATGCACATAGTAAAATATTAGAATATGTATATAGTCATCCATAATTGTAAAAGTGTACAAGACATGAATATTACAATATCAGTCACTCAATTTAGCAGAATTCTTGTTTCATAACCAAATGTAACGTTATTATCCTTAAATTCAATATAAGGAGCTAAATGTGCAATATAATAGTAGATAGCTATATATATGAGACTTCGTACTTATTCTATTGAATAACGCAACTAAAGAACGTAACACATCATTTTTGTATCATCACCGTTTGAAATTGGTTTGATTTAGAGGATGGTTTGAGAAATGTTTGTTTCAAATCCACATTCACATCTTACATTACTATTTTACAATTACACATAACACGTGTATAAATCCTTTTAAATTTTACTCATAATATTATGTAAAGTATGAATAAAATCATGAACACAGTTAGAACTAGGTAGGTATAAGATGAATTATAACTACAGTAAGTAAATGCGCATACCAAAAATGCTACATTCATTTAGTACCTACATAGAACTAAATTAAATGCTTACATAGCTTCTCCCACGTATGTATTTAGAAAATGTTAATATTTAAACCAAGGGAAGAAATCATTTTTTCCTACGTAGTGTATTCTAACCACAAAGTAAATTAAACTCTGTTTTATAAAAAGTTGAATCATATTACAGTATGTATTACATAAATTAAATCGGAAGCAAAATTATTTAAGTCTGGTAAAGGGAAAACGGTTTTGGATGCACTTGAGGTTGGGCAAGGTGTGGCAGGTACTAATAGCACTGGCCTCATTTCTCTAAATCTATCTCTTCTATTGCATAGCATTATTATTATTAATAAGTGCAAGTGACTTATCTTTAGTTTAGTCTAGTCAAGTAAACAATGCTGTAGCGTGTCCATTCCTAATACAGAATTCCAATCCAATATGCAATCCTATACCATACCATAACATACCACATACCTCTACCCACAAAAAATTAAAGCACTTATTATTACTATTACCAGTTGCTACTATTATTTATTAACTAGATCCATATAACTGCACTGCAGACTGCAGATACAATACACTTGCACTGACTGCTAACTAGTTGTAGTTTATATTTAAGGGATATGAGTTGCGTTACAGTATCGAGATCGACTATCGCTAACATAACATAATACATATAAGTACCTTAGTACAGCAACTGAAGTGAATGCAAATGCATGGGTTTACTTTACTAGTTTGCTTTGGTTTGGTTAGTAATAGGCACCCACCACAATTACTACAAAAGTTATAAGCATTCCTTGATAGTTGATAGAAATACACATCTATGTATAAGGGATGCTGAATCGAATGTAATGCTATGCTATGTTGTTGTGTTGCGATGTGATAGTTAATATGCCGCTCGTTTGGCTGGTGCCTTCTTGGTTGCTCTTACTATTTTATTGTTAGCTATAGGCAAGATGATTACTTGTAGTTGTATGTAGCCGATGTAGAAAGAAATGGAAGGAAGGCGATCTCAAATATCTCTTCAATCCAACAACAACCAACTGGTTTCATTTTTCATTAAACTCAAGTTTATATCTCAAATTTATGAAACACAACACGGTTTTCTCTTTAAATGAATTGAAAAATATTTATTTTCTAAATTGTAAAACATTTATTTTTTTATTTAATGCTTAAAATTGTCTAGAATTCTATGATGCAGGCAGACGGCAGACCATATGCGATGAGTCTTTATTAAAATTACAGTACTTAGGTACATTACATTAGTAGTGCATGAGGAAGTGTACTATTTACTATCTACAGAAAAGATACACTTTTATAAGGTTTCTTCGTGAATTCTAATAAAATTAATTTAATTGCTCATTCAAAACAACCTTCCTTCAACGGTTACGTTATAAGTGTAATGTATTCACAATTCACACCTTTATGTAGTATATAGTGTGTAAAACATACTGCATCGTATAGTATATAAAAAACTATGATGATGATATGAATATGTGCAAGCAATTTGATGTCAGTTTCCTTTTCGTATGAATCAATTTACCATAAATAGAAGAATAAGTAGGTAGGTATGTGAATTTGTCTGAATGCAAAGTTGAATGCATCACCGTCACCCAATTCCTACGATCAACATAAAACATTACGGTGTTCATGGCCTGGCCTAGCTTGGCCAGCGTATTACACAATCTTTTGGAGAACATCTAATTTTGATCGTGGGCGAAGAGTAGAAAAATGAGAGATCCGCCTTATGATGTCACAATAGATTTTTTCTTCATTCTCTTCAAGCCAAGTGCTTCTCTATTCTTTTGTATTTAAAGTGTACGTACCTAATATTATGTATGTAAGAGAACGAAATGATGCTGCTGAATGGAATATTATGGAATTATCTGGTGCCACAGGTTTAGATTTACTTACGTTATGCTTTTATGTTTTTATGTTATAGTTATTAGGTATATTGCACTGTTAGAGATCTGTTCTACGGTGTATCAGGCACTTGTACAATTGTATTCAATCCAATCCACTGTAAATTCTATCTGATGTGATGTGATGATATAATGGTGCACTGCAATATGCAATGTACTGTAATATGTCTTTATTGTTGTAGTACTATGACTAATACATGTGTTTTTACTTTACCCTTTACAGCTCTACTAAAGTCACTCCTACCCTTATGGACAGTATGGATTGCAATATTTATTATCGCACCAAATGTAAGTAACATTATTGTAATTCTTATTATCCCAAATTCTTGGTAACGCTAACTAACTCTCATTTTCTGCTAAATGTTTTACATTTGTCCGACATTTGCATTCGCACATTTATGTGCACCCCTCATTGTAGAAGATAACTACTTTACATGTAGATTTGTACACATATTTTGCTACCATAACGTAAGGAAAGAAGGGCAGCGTCCACATGTCTCCTAAATCTCATCGTTATAACCATATTATTATGGATGGATATGAAATATAGAAGAAAGGGCATTATATTTAACTTCCTGTGTTGCATATTGCATGAAGAGAGGCCTTAACTGTAGCCATAGTCCAAATGGGTCTTATAGTGACAGTAACATGTCGGAGGAAACCATTCATTTGTTTGTAGTTCGCGTTGTTAAGCTAAGCCAAGTCAAAGTAGCACGCATATAAATATATTTGTACATAATGCATACATAAATAGATATTATATCCATAATGTTATGCAGGTGGAGGTCGTCTTTGTAGAATTTACCTGTGTACATATTATGTGTATGTATTAGTACATGCTCCATACATTACGTTACCTAGTAAATACTTACTTAGCTAAGCTATGCACTCCTAGGGTTCCATTATCCTTTCACTTTCAATTTTGACAGCAAAAAACCAACAGGCAGGATGGAAATAGATGCAGAGATTATCCTTTCTGTGCTATGTTAAGTTACGTTACGTTACGTTACGCTTACGTTGTATACTACCCACATCCATGTAAGAACCGTATAAGTGATGTCAAGTGAAGTCAATTCAAGATCCTCGTTTTTTACTACCTGTATTCTAATGCTGCTAAATGCATAAATATTACATTTATATACTATGCTACAATTCTGCCGTTCCCTTTGTCATTATTAGGATAACAGGATGACAATTCCACCAATTAATGTCCTATTGATTGAAAATTCACCTCTCAATAGATTCCTAATGATTTCAAATTTACGACAAGTCATCGTACAGATCCTATCGTAATTTTGGTTGTTGACACCTTCTTCCTTGATATCAGTTAGAAAAGCAATTAGATATGATAGTGTCTACAATCTACTTTTTTGTATCTACTTAAGTTAAACGACATGGTTAATCTAATACTCTCTAAAAGGGCGAGATAAAATACTTACAAATTAGCGGACAGTAGCAATGATTTACACACAATTCAAAAGTAATTTGATAACCATCAGCTTAAAATATTGTAGCAATTCAACAAGTTTCTTTTAATAAATTGCCAAGTAAATTATTACTCTTGTTGATTACTTTTGATAATTCATGCATTTTTATAAGCAAATAAATCTTACAAAAATATTTGACATTTAGATCTGTACAGAAATTACCATAAATAATAATTGTGCTTAATCTAACAACTTAAACAATAGTTGGACCATATATTTGCAGTTAAAGCACGCTCGGGCATTTTATTATAAATAAAACGGGGAAATAATGTTGTTTCAGATATTTTAAAACAAGTAGAGTGCAAGAATTGCGTATTTATTTAGTTTTGTGAATTATTTCAGGATTTTATTAGACATCATGTTGTTTAGTACGGTTCTCAGCAGAATTATATAGAAACCAATAGATTAGAGAGGGTTGTTTGCAGTTAAATTGCCTTGCCAAAATGGATTATACGTCCAACTGATATACGATAGCTAGATTGTTTGCGTGAAGACATTATTACATTACAATACAGAACACAGTATGTAATGTAATGTACCTTCATAATAGCAGGGATAATAATGTTATGTAGAAGTTACAAGACTTGACTAGTTTAGTTTAGAACTACGTGAGCATAAAATGCAGTAAGTATAGTATAAGCAAGCAACGGAATTCACTATGCTCGATATTGGCTTACTAACAGTTAGCTAATATTGAGTGACATGAAAAGGTAACACTTTCACTGAAAGCGATACGACAAAATAGCGCACGCCTATACGATTGTCTCATGGTGCCTTTATTACATTAGCTAGGTTATTGTGTATTGTAGTATATGAGTTGTTGAGGTGAAACACATATTCATGTATCTCCTAAATAATATATATACTATCTCGGTATACAATAATCCTTACCTCAATGTAATGTAATGTAAATGTAAACTATTAGTATATCTTAGCTATATACGTGTATATGGTAATACAGACACAGATTTTGGAGTTTGTGTTAGCTGCCTAACTGTGATAATGCAATACCTACTTCTTATTTTGGAAAGGATTTGTAAACTGTAAGTTCATACTTGGCTAGGACACATTTTGCAACGCAGTCCAAGTACAAAACTGAATCCTTAATAGAATTACTTACAGAATATAGTATATAACTACTAGCTATGCTATATTACTATCTAAATACATGCATGTTCCTTTTCTGTTGAATATCTTGTAGTCTAATCTTTAATACACCCCAAACTCACAGGAATATGATACACATCGTTTTTATTTGTGCACTGCCTGATTGCAAGTGAGTGAGTGAGGATTTTCATTGCATTAATATTCAATGTATAGTTAACTACTTCTTCTAGCTGTTGGATACAAAATTAAGTAAAGTACATATATACTAGCAACGCACTTACACTTATGTGTGCACTAGTAGGATACCTTGCCTAACTGCAATAATGAATACACGAATTGAAAAATGTAGTTATACTATTATCTTATAGTGAAGATACATTTCATTGCTATGTATAGTTTAGTTAGGTTATTACTATTACTGTAATATTATGAGTCTGTATTACTGTAGTAAATAAATGCACTTAATATACCTAGGCCAGGTATACATGTAAATATAAGTGCACAGAGTGAATGCAACCATAATATTGTGCAGAACACAACATGCAGTTCTGTATGCAGTAGTTAGTTTGGTTAGAATTGTATTAGTATATAAGGGAGCTCACCTATTATTATCTTTTGTTTATGATTTGAAATACAGGTCGATATATAAGTTGTTGTAATCTTTGATGTGGGATCTGCAGCCATGCTTTTGTTTAGCTATCTGGCTTCATAAAGAAAAAAAGAGTATAAACATGAGCACAAAATTGAAATTATATCTGTAGCTCGATAGGAAGCTGTAGCTCATTGTAAGCAAGGAGTTTTGAAGTAAAGTAAAGATATTATTTCTAATAAGAAGGCACTCGTTTCGTTCTCAGATCAGACAGGCGTGCACCATTTCACATCCAACTTTTTCTTTACATTCTTTAACTTATCTTTATCTGCAGATGGAAAATATTGTGCTCTCAACTTGAGTTGAGTTGGTTCAGATAGTCAGAAGTCAAGTCAGCCTCACAATTTGCAATTAGTTGCATTCCACTCCTGATCCCCGTGTGTTGTGATATGAATTAACATCATAATATCTAAATATAAGGGCTCCACATCATTTTATTATGGCAAGTTAGTAATGATTGGAATCGTTTGACTCATGCAACATCCAAATCATTTTTGCACACCGCTTTTATATGCGTATACTGTGTTTGGGATAATACGGAGGAAGAAAGGAAACAAAAACTAATATAAATAAAACTGCTAGGTATATCGTAATTGATATCGGAGCATTATTTAAATTCATGTCTATAAAAATGTAGCAAAAATACTCATATTCTTATTATTCATAGTACTTAGCTTGCTCGTGCGGAATAGATTTTTATTTCGCTAGAAAAAATTGCCATTTACAATCTTGGGCTATCGAACAGTTTATTAGGTATGCACCTATTTAGTATCTTGCAGTTCATATAAACTGCGTGTAGTGTAGTGCAATTATTATTTGCATATATATAGTTTATGTGTAGGATATATATATGCTTGTAAATGAGAATACAATAAACCTTGCTACTTAATTGTTCTCTCCAAAACAAACCAATACATCACACCTGGGTAACGAAGTGGCATAGTTGATGGTATTGCGCTCGTTTAATAAATATATATCGTTTTGGTGTCTATGTCACTATTATTAGTGGGTCATAGTTCAAGTTACAAATTAGAAAAGGTGTTTTGCTTTCCGGCAAAAAAATGTCTCATAATTTTGCCACGTCAATTGAAAGCTCTCTGTGTAAAAGGGAATATCCTAAATTGTCCAAATTCATAATCCCAGGGGCGGAATATGATGTAAGACTATGTCTGCATATGTAGAGTAAGACAACAGTAGTAACTAGAATTATTATATTATACATATGTGCAGTTACAATTAGTATTTGAAGAGAAGCATTTACACATATATATATTATAGTAGATCGCTATATAAATAAATAATTGTTACACAGTCAGTCACTATATGGTATATAGGGACATATTAGCACAAATACATTTAAAATCTCTGTAGTAGGTAGGCAGACATACTGGGATGGCAGTAATAGGTTAAGTAAATTAAACGTTCTTTAAGTTTGTGGGTGATGTATGGATCAATGGAACGTAGTTGTAGTGTCATCTAAAAGTGGTAATCTCCATCCTATTATTATTGCACAAGTTGTATCTTTTTGTATAATCTATATGTATATTATGTGGAGAGTGTAGTGGTAAAAAGGAATGGTTCCGTAAGGAGTGCCTTCTTTATACTTGTACTTTCCAAACTTCTTCCTACGCGTCCAATGGCTTCGTCTTGCAAAGTAGGCGTTACGTCAGTGACTCCAATTGTTGTTACCTCTCTCATCATGTTGCCAGTGACCCTTTCATTTTCATTGTTTCAACGTCCTCTTCTTACTAGTCCTCAGTGGCATTTACCACACTCTACATACAAAAAATTTGTTTACTGCTAACATATTATAATCCATATTCATCCGTACAGTAAGCAATACAGTGCAAAACAGAACAGTACTTCTTAATGATAATGTAATACTATGTAGTTATGTTTATGTGCCTACTCATTGATACTACTTACCTGGCTTTTGGTTGGATACATCTATTGAAATGATTATGATGATGTGTTTCGCACCTGAAAACAACTGCCATTCAAAGTAATCTTCGTAGTTCTGATGACACAATTTGAAATCAGAGCTGCCTAAACTAACTGGCCAACTACTATTGTACATACCAGACTAGACCACTTATGTATGCACTATATAATAACATTACATGGTTTCTAATGTTTTGCATAGACTTGTTAGTTAGGCTATCGTCCATCAGTATCTACCCATGTCATGTCAGGGTTGGCCTTTAGACTGTTTTTGTTTTTTTGTTGTTGTCTGCCCCACACTGCAGAATCACTGTTCGATATTATTTTTATTGTGCCGATAATATTGTACTAAACTGATACAGAAACATAATACACATTTTATTACATATTGTAAGGAAGGTCCTGGCCTGTCCTGAGGTTCTTCATCCTCACAATCATTATATTACATTGTAGATACATCGAAGAAGGGGCGATAGAAAAATTACTTATACATGTATGGTATCCATTGCATAGCAAGTTTGATGATTCCCATGAATTAATTAATGGTGATAACAATAGAAGTTCTGAAGAATGAAGCAATTTAGCTGTATTGTGAATTTTTGTCACAAGTTAATTACGTCGAAGACCTTTGGCTTTGAATGTTGAAGAAGAAGGTACTTACATTGTCAGTAGTAGTAGCAAACATGATATTGTAATAAAATGCCGTACCTTTAGATTTTAGATCTGTGATGTAGTTGTCCTATACTGTACTTTAGCTTAGTTTACCTTGAGCGGAAATTGAACCCAAAATATTTATGTTCGGGAAACTTGGATTCGCCATTGACGAAATTAAAGAGACGATTTGTATTCTAAGTACAAGTAGTTGAGCCAATATTTTTATAGCTGTAGTCTAGTCTGGCTAACTAACTAAGTGCATTTTTTACCTTAAATATGCTTTAGGTACAGGTAAATATAAGTACTAGGTATAGTACCTAAGCGTCTGTATCTCGTTCTAGTATTTTATTAGGATAATGTGTTGTAATGTAACACGAATTAAATGTATAGTAGCACTAGCACTTGCTCGTCTAATAAAGGATTTCATATTACATATATTACCATAAGGATTTAAAGTACCATTTTCTAGTAGGATATAATATAAGTATAAGTATAAGTACCTACCATGAATGAAAAGAGTTGGATGATTAGATGGTATTTTTATTCGGTGCCAGTGATAAGACTCGTTCTCTAGTGCATTTGCATGTTGGTTATATTGAATAGTTACGATTAGCTGAAGTGAACTGAACTAAACTGACTGCTCAGGATCATTGATGTGCTATGGTTATGGCATGGTGTGGTATGGTGTATTAGTAGTGAAGTGACCTTCTCATTTCTTGACTTGGAGCAGGAAAGAGCTTAATCAGTTAAAGGAATTGAGAACAGACCCACGTAGATTATTGTATAAGCAAAATTAAACAAAATGGTATTCATGTGAAAACGTGACTGCCTAAAAGCATAAAAGATTCACAAAACAAGCTGATGCGATGTTAGTGAGGAAGACCTACGGAGTGAGGAACTGAGGAATTTACAAAGTATCAGAAAGTGTTTTGCCTTCTTCTTCTTCCACCATCCAACTGGAGATCGCCTCTTGCTGTGTCTTAACATTATCATAGTTTGTTGTATACTTAAATACATGACATTCTGGTGCATTGCATGCATTACTGTGAAATCTCCAATTCACCTGACTTTAATTCATGATCCTCCTGTCCTGGCCTGGCGTGGTCTGGCTTGGCTTCGTTTTCAAGTAAAACTCAACTGTCTATCTAAATACATACATGAAACCAACTAGTATTATGTATCTTCTTGGATGCTCCAAAAGAGTTTTTCTCAGATTATGCAATGCACCCTGTTAATATCTGGTATAATAAACTGATTCTCTTCACTGAAACTTTATCTTAACTGTGCTGTGCAGTGAATCTATGTACATAATCACATCATGTCATGACTATTCAACTCAACTCACAGATTTTATAGTTTGGCTTTTGTTTACTGGGTGTAGAGTGTAGAGTACCTATGTAGTATTTAATGTGGATGTGCACTATGGACATCGGATTACTGGATCTGCACAAAATCCCATTGCATCTCTAGACTTTTAAACCTTAAACTGCACTTGCTAGCACGGCAAGGAAAAAGTTGCATGACTGACTGACAAGTCCTGCCTGGCCCTCTAAATATATGGCATACATACTTAAAACAGAATTTACATTATTTTCTTGCTTACATAGTTACACAGCATAAACTCAGATTGAAATGGATAGCAAGTTGGATGGTCTTATGTTGTGTGAGCATTTAAATCAACTTGAGTTACATATTAAAATGCAAGTGTCTTGCTCTTGCATGTTCCTCTCTCTAGTCTTCCAAATGACGATAACAGGTAGACACTAAATACTAAATGTCTGCATTGCAACTATTACAGCGATTACTGTAGCTCTGTACTCTGTGGTCCCTTTATGGCTTCTATTACCATCTATCATAATAGTACATACGTGGATTGGATTTTTCTATCGTTAGCAAGTAAACATTATGTACGTTCACACTCTGTGACGATTGCAGTTATTTCTTTAGCATTAGCCGTCTATAGATATATAATGTGTAAAAACATTTGTATCGTAATGTGTATTGTGTATGTTATAATCTGTCTTATTCTTTATAAGTGTATACGATTCACTAAACTTGCATCTTTAAAAATATATTTCGACACATTGCATCCCATGACATCCTATCAATATCACTATCACCCTTTCTTTCTTTTGCACTATACTATGTAGAATAATGGTCTGCCTATGCATGGTGCCTACTTATCCTTAGCTTAGCTTGTTATTTACGTTTGGTTAGTTGCATTTAGGTACTTAAGTGAGTTAGATCGAATGTAAAGCAATATGTTCATGTTCGCTTATTATGCTTATCCATTTTGGTATCGTCCTAAATACTATCTAGTTAGCATTAGCATTACACTTACGACTACGACTTACACTACACCTTCTACATGTTATATTGGTGTTATTTATATGGCGAATTGAATGAGGAATTTATGTAAAGGCTTATGTCAACATAATAAATCTTAAAAGCATTATTGCCCACAATCCAATCATTACGCCGCCGTAGAGCTTTTGTTGGATTGATATATGCCCGTAGATAAGAAGCTTTCAGTCGCACTAATTTTGTCACTCTTTTGCTCTTTTGTCAATTGCCCTAATACATTTTACTACTTAAGAATGTAAAATCCACTGGGTTTTATTCATAATGTGGGATTTACGATAATAACGTTAACGTAGCCCAACTAGGGAACATTTATCTAGGTGATACTTAATAAGTAGCCAACTAAACTACTATAATATAGTCCAATTGGAATTGGAATTTTGAATGTCCCTTGGTTTTGATTTGGCTTTGTTCTTGTTTTGTTGTGGTTGCATTTGATCTTTCGACTATATAGTGTGCTATTGCTTTGCTCAAAGCGAAAGTTTCGATAATATAATTGAATAATCTGTTTCTTTCTAACTTTAATAAATAAGTTAAGCCTTCTTCATTGTCTTTTAGTGTTGAGGGTAATGGAATGCTATGAAGATTAAAGTACGCCTTGGAGTCATATTAGATTCAATCAACAGGTTGTTCTTAAACGAGCCAGCCAAATCTACTAGTAATAATACTGCACTGACACTACTACTCAATAAATGCTAATGGGAAGCTGTAATATTTACAATGTGTAACTCATAGGATTCTGTCATGTCTTGAGATCCCACTAAAAGCAATTTCTTGTGTTCGTTAAATTCTAACTTTCTTACTAGCTACATAGTTAGAAGTTAGAATGAAGTAAATAATATTATTAATACTGTCTGTTCTGTGGTGCCATATCCACTCCATTTATAACGATATTATTATACTTAGCTAGCTTACGGAAGGATTTTACCCATCGTTATCATCTCCTCGTGTTCCTTGACTATTCACTTCTAGTGTTATACTATAATAACTAAATTGATGTGAACTGCAAATGAATTATTCTTTTATCAGTGTGTCTATTACAAGCAGACAGCACAGTACAGTAATGTATCATCATCCATCTATGTTTATGTACACTATGCCTAACAAAGTATATATGCACATTTACATTCAACTTTACATTTACTTGAAGTCCCAAGTAAGTAGTGCATAGCAAAGCAGAATATTTTATTAAAAAAGACGGAGTTCTCTTGCCAGAAGCATTAAGAAAACTAAAGGAAAGGATGCAACAGATAGTCTAGCAGTCAGTCGTGATAAGATAAGAATGTCAGCAAAAATCACACAAATAAACTCGAGTTGAGCTATGCTAAGCTAAGCTAACTCGATGAACAATGAGCTATAGTCACTCGCACTTATGCTAAGTAGCTTTTATAGAGTATAGTATTCTAAAGAATTGCTTTAAAGGAATAAAATAATTGAATGCAATTAGAATGCAATGCAACAGACAAAATCGATCAGTGCTATGCAATGCAATCATTATTCTGTTACAGGTGAATTTATTTATTACAAGTTACTTTATATTATACTGTAGGTCTATATTATATTGAACGGGGTTTACGTTTGGAGGGAACTGAAAAAGTGAACAATGTTTTATTGTATTGTTCCATTTGGAAAACTGCGACAAATTGCCATTTCACTTATAAGGAACCGTGAAACCCCCCAATTTAACAGGCTCTAGTTTTCATTAATGAAAATAACTATAATAAATGCAGATATATACCATATTATATTATAGGTAATTAGAAAGGTAGATGCTGGACTGGAGTCAAGTCAAGTGTATTTGCATTGCGACTTAAAAGTATTCGTTAGATTACAATAGCTGCTAAAGGTTTAATCGCTGTTTAACTTTCGGCTTGGATTTATTATTTACTTAGCACTTATCCATTTAAATGCTCATACTTAGCTTTTTGGATCAATTAGTGCACTATACATTTACTCGTTCCATCTCCTTTTATGGGCTTTGTTTCTCTTGTAGCCCAAAGTAATCCACTTATATAACTGATAATGACGTGTGGTTGACAAAAAGGATTTCGGTTTATGGATCTTGATGGACTTGTACGCATTTGGAGTTATTGTGATTTTACGACGAGAGAAAACTGTACATGGCATGCAATATAATATCGGTTTGTCTTCAAGTCCCCCAAAGCTATACGAAAATATTTTTGTGATGGCTCATCAGAGGATAATATGATACGGTCTTAAATATGTTTAGCGCTCGTTTGGCCTACGGCCATGAAAATAAGACTGTCCAACTTAATTTACATGCATACGATGCATTCATCTCCAAACTACCATTTCTATAGCATGGCAATAACAATATAATATAGAAATCCGCCAATAATTCGCGTTAAGTACAATAACTACTACCTATAAGGCGGAACAGTATTAAACATCCAACTTGTACGTACACTATGCGTTTGTGAGTGTCGTTCATTGTCGTCAAATTCAGATTTAACAATGTGAATGGCTTGGATTGGAGTGTATGACCACATTTGGTTTGCAGCCGTGCTTTAAGTTTAGCATTCTTCCTTAAGAATACTCAAAAGTCTGTTCATCTTGAAAATAGTTATTACCTTTTATTAGCCCAGCCAAGGCAGTTGTCATTTTCTTGCTTGTTATTCCATGCCACTCACCTTATGATTTTTGCCACATTGGTTTGGATTGGATTGGAAAAGTGAGCTTGATTTGGTTCGTTAGGGTAGGACGTAAGACAGACCGCCAGAACCAGACGGGAAGACTGGAGTGGAATTAGAATGAATCTGTTTCCACTTTGACTCAAAGTGATACTTAATTTTCATTAAAGTCCATTATTACAGGCTGTTCATTTGCTGCCGTCTTTTTTATATTAGTTTTTATTTCTCGAGTAATATTCAGCCATAAGTACAATTTATGTGTAAATGTTAGTTACAATAGTAGAGAAGGTAAAGGTTCGTATTTAGTATGTAATATTACACTCATCGTCAGACAGATACTAATAGTATGTAATATTATATGATTAGAGAATGTGCGTTCTTCGTCCCTCTATTCAGAAAGACAATTCAATTTACTCAGTGAGCTCAAATGAAGTTGACATGAAAACTAAATACGAGTAGAAAGGAAAAGGGAAAATTTTGATAACCCATTCGCAAGATAATATGTTTTGTGGTATGCTAACTTATGCTATGGCATGGTGATGGTGATGATGATGGAATGGAAAACATGGTTTGAATTTACTTGCCTGCATGCCTAGGTCATGAATGAGTAAAAGTTCCAATCACAGCATGAGTAATGTTGTCGTTGAATGTAGAATGAGAAACGAGAATCAAGTGCGGACATACACACACGTTCTTCTTCATCTCTATAATATTACATACACGTCATACATTCATTTCATTTCATACATACATAAAGCACATTCTTGGCATGGCCTGCATAATGCTATAATATTCAGTAGCTAAGCTTTATTATTATCTAAATATTTACTTACCTACCTAATATGCATTTATATATACTACATACTACACCACATCAGATTTAAACGTAAGTAAATACCTACCTACGCACAAAAAGGTAAAATTTCAATACATAAAATAGATATATAATAATATACAAATATTACACTACTTGTCTACATATAAACTATAAGAAGCAGTGCAGTGCTAGTGTCGTCCAATTTTTTAATATATCACTTTAAACAGAATCGTGTGCACTATACAACATATGTACAATGCATTTTATGATCTTGTACAACTAAAAGTAATAGTAATAGTAACTGAGGTATACCATTACACTAACTACTATTTACAGTACCTTCCAAACCAAGATTTATTATACCAACAGCAGTTTTCTAACTACCTTACATTACATGGCATGGACTCAAACCAAAAGCTTTTGTTTTTGAGGTTGCGTTCTTCAATAATTGAAATCTATTACCGTATGGTATTCGAAATGCGTGCATTATAGCAAGTATTACAATAATATTATTCCATACACTATACCATAGAAATTAGAGAGTTTTTTTTATTATTTAGCCAACATATTAGTTTTAGTTACCAGTTACCAATAGGACATTACATAAAATCAGTAGCTTCGTTTCATTAATGATAATGACTTTTGATGAAATTATACGCAATTTAATTTACCACATTAGATTGTTCTCATCGAATTTTGTTCGGTTACGATTGTTTACGTGTAAGATGTAACTACTAATGTGCACTGCACCACAGATATTTATCTTAAGTGAATGAGAGTAGCAATGGCTACATGTAGATAAGTATTTACTTGTTATTATCACTAGGTCTATGAATTATAATAGTGAAAGATAAATGCAAATGTGCATTTATATTAGTAATGGCTATTATAATTATAATTTCCTATAACATACACATAATGTTCACAGAATTGCATTTATCAGTTAGCGAGGGAGAGAGAGGGATTAGTAACTTAACTATAGGTGAACATAATACAGCGCAGTGAATGTTCATGTAAGTTGAATTCTACACAAAAGCAACCTGTAGACAAGCATTGATAGTTAGAGTTAATTAATGGAAAATAGACGATAGTGAAATGAAGCTTAAAGAGATGAGATTTATATCGGAGAGTTTGACCTGCATTTCTGCATGTATACTTACAATACATTACAATTTACAATACACTCACCTTAGCCCATGCCATGCCAGGCATCGAACTTATAGTTTAAGCTAACGTTCTTATTTATTTATTAACAGTTTCATAGGCTTTGGCTTGCCCTACTTAATCTTATTCTCTTTAGCCGTTGAATAGCTACACTAAAGAAAATAGTTGTGAGTCAGTCACTTTTGTGTCGTGCTTGTTTTAGTTTGAGTCGAGTCTCGATCCTCTGTGTCGGTCAGTCCTGACTATCTGTAGGAATAGCTAGTAGCTAGTTAAATTGATGTTTTAAGTAGTTGGACCATTACTATTGCTGTTACTTACTATTTTATGCGAGGAACTCCATATTCACGTTCACGTTGAAATTTTATCGTAACTACTACTTGAAGCAAATGAAGACTTACATACAATTAGTCAAACTGCAAAAGTAACAGTCAGGATTAAGTAGGTATTGGCTAGGGCTATTTAGCAAAGGGATATTAGGTTAGTGCTCTATATGCAGTATTACTAAATAAGGATAGCCAATTGCAGGCAATAATATAATGGCTAGTTTAGTATCCTTAGTATGCACATAGGTACCTAATATTAGCTTGAATATTATTTAGTATACAGTTTGGAGTGTTTAGGATTCTGCCATCATTGTTGTTGCCTCTAGCTAGAGTGTAGATTTGTAGAATGTTATATAGGAGAGCGAAATGATGAAATATCCGAGCAACCCAAAGAACTGAATAATATTTAGAATTTACATTAAGCTTAGCTTGTTCTTAATGTAAGTAGTTGTCGATGTTGAGCTGAACAGCTAAACTGAAGAAGATACAATACATAAGAGAGTCCCTATAGGAATT